>APFE030833738.1:148377-184004 GCA_000404065.3 Pinus taeda
CCGACCCCCGTAGAGGGGCTACCCGCCCCCCTCAAACCCCCCAGACAGGGGGGGCTTCCGCCCCCCTATGACCCCCCCGCTGCACAATCGACGCAACGAACCCTCTAACCCCCCGGTTCACAACGTAGGTTATTCGTGGAAAGAATATAACACAACCCAACACGCGTGGGCCTCTAAATGAGGGCCACCATCTGTGCGATCCCTTTGACACTGTCATACCATTGCTCAAGCTCACGTGCCTCTGTCTCTAAGCGCTGGATGTTAAGGTCCTCTTGCAGATTGGTGAGGACCTCGAATGACTCTTCCAACATCCTGGTGCAGTCCCTTACTGCACTGTTGATCTCTTCCATCCCTGATGTAATAGTGCTAGTGCACTGTTCTCTTACTTCTAGAGGGGTGGACGGCTGCGCCTTCAACTGCAACTCTGCTATCTGAAGGTTTAGCTCTAGCTAAACCTTGGTCATTTCTTCTCATGCCTCACACACGCCTGCTGCTAATCTGTGAATGTGTGCCTCTGTTGGGATAGCCAGCTCAGGGACCATATGGCAGGCTTCTTCAATTACTTGTACCATCTACCTGTTTTATGACACAACATCATCGCACTGCAAGCTCAACTGCCCCATGTTGATCTTCTGCCCGCTCAGCACCTGTAGCGTGCGGCTCTCCCTAGCCCATAGTTCTATAGTAATCCCATCCTGTAGAACATAGAGCGTCTCTCCCGGGAGTGCATACATGTTGATTCTGATGCCTTTCAGTGCACAACCATAGCCTTGTCGGCCTCATCTATTGTAACCAGTGCCTCTTTTGGCAGCACTATTATGGTGGTTGTCCAAGCACGTATAATTCCCTCGGCTAGAGTTGTCCCTACTACGAGGCTGGTCAAAATAGTACCAACCTGAGGAGTGCGCACCTGAAACTCCTGATTATGTGCTCGAAGGGCCCCCAACACAATCTAATTCTCCTCTGCAAAGTTTTGGAGGGCCTCGGTGGTCACATCACGCATCAACTCACCTATGTCATGCAGATCCCCCTTAGTAAGGGTGATCGGGTTGATAGACAGTTTGGAGGCTTTGCCCTTGTGCGTGGCCCCATTCGCTCGCTCGGTGTTTTGGGAAGTTTTAGTGTTTATGGATAAATGCTTAAACCCTTAGACTAGTAGCTAAGTCTAGAACAATAGTTTAAAGAGTTCTCTACTTTTCCTATGATCAGTAGATTAAATAAGAGTCAAAGAATCCTACTTGTAGCCTTCACTTGCTGCTTATCTCCCTTGACCGATTATGTTTCTCCTCTCCAAACTTAATCCACTTGAAGAGTACCTGCACACAGATAGAAGACAACAACCAATCAAAGCATATGATAATTATCTATTGATTAAACATAACATGGAATCAAGTACATGATATACATATGAAAGCATAAATGAATAACACAAGCATATGGAAAAATCTTTGAACACTTTATTAGTAAAAGGAAGAGTTACAACCCATTGCTCAATTCAGAATCACTCCTCCAATTCAATCCCATCCTCTCCTCATAAAAAGCAAGACATTTTGACATCATTACAATACTTGCAATCAACTCAAGTCTCATACTAACAACATCTCCCTATAATTCAATAATTTCCAGCCCCTAATCACTTAGATGAGTGGTAATTTTATAGGTGAATGAAGCAAGTTATGCCATAAATGGTGATAATGAATGTCCTCCCAAACTTAGAATTTAGTTCCATGGAGGAAGGGATAAGGGATTGATGTTCCTTAACTCCCTTTCTCAACCAAATACTAGCTCAAAGGAGTAGATAGGTTTGAGAAACTTCTAGAGAAATCCAATGGATAAGGAATCTTTCAAACCCCAATGGAAATTCACTCAAATTCACCCAGGGCAAGCAAAAGAGGGACCAAGTGCACTGCATATCACCCTGTCAGTGCATGGCTTGCATTGTAGTGCACCCTAATGAAGGCCTACCTGCGTTGATCTTCTTACAGGCAGTTTCTAGATGATTTTTGTCATGAAACTTCTTGGGAAGCTAGGCATTCTAATGGTTGACCTCTTTAGGGCATGTAACAATTGAATTAGGGTTTGATGGGCCATAATAGTACTGATCTGTAAGTTGGCGTTGATGTGCCCAAATGGATCTGTAATAGTTACCCCCTAAAGCGTGAAGTCATAAATATGTATGTTGAGTGAAATTATTTATCATGTGGAGAGGAGGTTTTGAAGCGGAAGGTGACCTGCATCAATTACAATACATATATCATGGGAATTTGATTTTTTCTCATGAACTTGCTGAGGGAAGGCATACCCATGCTCAGCTTATAAAATTTCATTACATGTACAAATATAGTCGTCTACAGATATAGACCCATGAATGGATGATCATGAATGTAAGGCCATTATACATTTGATTTAATACTCCTAAAAATTTTGTAGCCTGGATGGATGAAAATAAATCCAAGGTCTTCAATCTCATTCAATCTTTCGCTCAAGTACAAGTCTAACCATGTGAATATATGTTTTGAAGTCGAACATGGGAAGACATCGTCTGATTACCAGCTGATGATGTAAGGTATTAATAGACACGAGAGGAATCACTAATAATGATAATGACCCTCAAGGCTCTACAATACATTTCGTATGGTGTGAATAAATGATTTGACATCGAACACCATACAAAGTCTTTTGGTCGAAGGCCAGTGATGTCAACCTATCGCCGGAAGCGAGAAACCTACCATTGATGTATGCAAGCCTCAAGGTACTGAAGGGGTGTTTCTAAGTCAACTTTTTGGTTGATGTGCCGATGTCGACAAGAAGCGACTCATCGCAGGGGGGCCTTGATGTATCGCACATCAACGACATGAAACGAGGTAAATGATTTTGGAGATGAAAAATCAACTGATGACACAAGGTTCAGGAATGACAGTCATCAAAATGAAGGTTTACAGTATTGCAAAGGATGAAGTTTGAACTGAATGGCTTCTCTTGAACATGTCGGCGACACTAAGATGAATTGGTAGCATTGACCCAAAACAAAGTAATAGATGGTATGATAGACCAACAGTGTGATAACCATCAAGCTGAATGACCCAACCCACATAGTCATGGTGATGAGGTGAAAGTGTCATGTTCAAGAGTGACTTGCTACCATAAAGTTTTCTAGGCTTTTTCCCATTTTCCCCAGTCATTACTGACCAGTACCTATTTATTTTTTATCAAGCTTGAGGAGGATAACATATTCTTGTTTTATAATTTCACCCTTCAGGTGAATCCATCGCTATTTGATGCTTTAATGATTCTAGTGAAGATGAAACTCAGTCTTGTCTAGATGGACAAGTTTGTCGCTAATTGATGTTTTTAACGAGTTTAACAACAAAGATAACTCATTCCTTTTCATGTTTAGGGAGTTTGAAAAGATATGAAAAGGAAACTCCACAAGTTATTTTTAGTAAGTTAATTTCTCAAGTCTGAAAAAGCATAAAATAATACAAGAGAGATATTGTTTCCAATCCTTTTACAAGCTGGAAAAGACAAGCGCTTGACAATCTTTTCATATTTAGAGAGTCTGAAAAGAGCTTAAAAGAGGACTCTAAAAGGGTTCTTTTTTTGTTTTTAACAAAGATCAAAAAAGAGATAAAAGTTTGCTTTTTGGTCAAAGATGTTCAATTTACATTTGAGCACATAATATTCTACATTTCAGTTGTTAAACCTGCTCAAAAAACCATCAAAATAGATTAAAAATACCTATTCCATGGATAAAAATGAATAAAACTAATGTTTACTCGATTAATGTGCAAGAAATAAACATAAAAATAAGTTTTACCATTCATTTTTTACCATTTCACTTTTACCCTTTGATTTTGGTGCTCTAGAGTAGTTTTTACCTCAAAGTTCACTAGCTAATTGCAGAGGATTCAGTGGACCGTTTCTCGTGCCGTCCGGACCAGGTAGGAGCTATCTCTGTTTTCCTTCATTTCATTACTTTTATTTTCAGTTTTAAGCAAATCTCTAAGTTTTTTAGGCCCCTAGGATTTCATTTTTCAAACTCTGGATCAGCACACCCTTTCAGTATCGAAAGGTGCACTATTTTGCACACACCCAGAAGGTTATATGCATTGTAGCGCACTGTCTATAAGGGAGGGGTGCACTGGGCGCAAAAACCAAATCTAAATAGCTGTTTTCTCCCAAATTTACTGATTTTTGCAAAAAATGGATCCTAATTTGTCTAATGGTTTCATTGCAGACATTCATCGAATCAAAATGGTGATTATATGGAGAGAACTAGAGCATGAAGAAAAAGATATGATTGCCCTAAATAATCAGGGTACGGTTGAGGCCCTAAAGAATTGTGGGTTACTCAAGTATTTTCAATTATCTATCATGCGGCAAAAAATTGAGCTTTTACAGTTCCTTGTTCATTATTGGAATCCTACCAATCATGCCTTTCACATCAGGGACAAAGTGATCCCTTTTACCATCGATGATATATACTCTCTGACTAGACTGTCGAGGCGGGTTGCCCCCATCTCACTATCAGGATTTACCAGAGGAGGTGAATCAGTGAGAGACTATATACGATAGTTCTTCCGAGAAGGAGCTCAACCTAATAGAGACAGAAAGATTAACATCGGGGATGTTAGTGATTTACTTATCCTCTTTACCCTTGCCAAACTAGGTAGCAGTGCGACACTACATTTGGAAAACAGGTCATACATGCAATATGCATTAGAGTGTTTAGAGCCAGAAGTGTTCGACTAGTGTGAGGTAGTTCTTTCATCCATGAAAGAACAATGGACCAAGTTAAAGAATGGAAAGACAAAAAAATCTGGCTATGGGCCGATCCTAATTTCTTTTTCCCTAGAGAGAATACCACTTATGCAGCCACAACTCATTTCACTAGGAGTACCTAAACCTAAAGATCCACAGATGTGGAGATGGGTAGACCTTATGGCTAGACATGTTGGTCAGTCATTAATCTCATTTACCCCTACATTCTTTGAATGGTTTGACCAACAGGATATGGCCTTCATAGAATATCCATATTCAGGAATGGATTTCTGTGGTGATTTGGATTTAATGCTACTAGTTGGGGCATAGTGGAGTGCTATAGGTAAATTTTTTGACCAAAGTGTTTTTGATTTTTAAAGTTTCTATATTTTTTTTGTATGTTTTCTGATTATTTCCAAGACTAAACAAAATTATTTTTTAATGTATGCAAATGTTGGACCTATTCGACCTATGGGACACCAATGAGAGGCAGGTGGGCCAACAAAGAGACCTGTTGGGAAGAAATTCTCCGAGATTTAGATTTAAGTGAGACATTGGTTGAGCTACAAGATCACATAGAGGGTTTGACCCTAGGCATTCTGGATGTCTGAATCGAGGAGTTGCCTATGCGATTGCAGCGCCACACCATTAGTGTGCCAAGTCATTGGATGATACTCTTATGTATGATAACATAGGCTGTGACCTGTTATCATAAGCAACAATAGTCTACTTAGATGGTTTTGCATACATTTTGAGTTTTTGGGTCAGATGACCAATTTTTGTCTTGGACACAAACTATTTGTAAAAACTTTTAACACCTATTTCACTTTCAGAGTTTTATTATGGTTAAGTGATGCAATCCTATTCAATTGATGATGTGAACTAAAAATGTTTACTTTACATATGTCATAAATGTCTATTTAACACATAATTTGCTAGAGAATCGGTTAATGTGTTTATATTTCTGGAAATATGATGATACTAAATAAACTCAAAATACATTTCCAAAATATGAACTCTAAGGAACATGCGATGAATTGTTGGGTTTTGGATGGTATAAATGCCAGTAAGTTGTAGTATAACAAGTTGTGGGTCTAGCCTAATGATGATTCGGCATATTCCAAGTGAAATGGAATCAGAGAGGAGTTCAATCAACACACTATACTCAACGATGTTGTTCGTCAATTGTCTAATACATATCCCTCTAAAACTAACTAATTCGTTGCTTGGAGTGAAAATGGCCCATGCCGCAGATGATAAATTTTGCATACTACGACTAGCCCCATCGGCGTAGCCAACAAATGGTTCCAAAAAGTTCGACATCTGCACCAAATGCAAAGTGGATTACTTAACCAAATAAGAACTCTAAAAGAAACACACACTCACATGCAATCAAAGCATATATACAGTGAGTTTTACTACACTTAAGTAAGCATAGTAACGTCAAAGGTACAACCCATTTCGAGGCTGTGACAATGGAATCCCATCATAGTCCACTAACTCATAGGCACCTTTCATCAAAACATGCTTAACAATGTAAGGGCCCATCCAAAGTGGTTCAAATTTTCCTACGCCAAGTTTATCAGACTCCTAGTCGTAAAGCAACACTAGGTCACCTTCTGAGAAGACACGAGGCTTGAAATTTTTAACATATTGTGCCTTAATACATTTCTTGTGTGCTTCGTTAGCCAATGTGGCATCACGACTAGTTTCATCCAGATGGATTAACTCCAAGAAACACGCTTCTTCTTCAGAAGTGTTGGGTAGCAGGTCAATTGCAAGTTTGAGAGACAAGATTTCACATTGCATTGGTAAGACTACTTCCAAACCATACACCAATTCAAAGGGTGTAAATCCATTTGCATTTCTCATTGAGGTTCAATATGCCCATGGAGCCAAGTACAGGATTAAAGGGCAATTTCTTTTATGAACTCCAATCATTCTTTGCAACATGCGCTTAAGGAATTTGTTGATATCCTCACCTTGTCCATTAGCTTGCGCGTAATATGGAGTAGAACTATCATGTGACAGTCCTAACTTGGTAGTCAACTCAACCATCATGTGATTGCAAAAATGTGATCCATGATCTGTAACTATGGCTTGCGGTACACCAAACCTGGCAACCTCATGGTTGAAGAAAAATAAAGCAGCGATTTCACCACTGTTGTTCAATGTTGGCATTGCCTTGGCCCATTTGGTAAAATAGTCAACGACGACTATAATATACCCATGCCCTCTGGCCAAGGTGGAGTTACATGTCATAAAGTCAATGCTAGATTTGGCGAATGGGCCAACAACAACGACTGGATGCAGTGGTGCAGGTGGTAATCTGGTTTTTCGGTAAAATATCTAGTAAGCATGAGTTTCTAATAACAATAATGCAGTCTTTGAATATAGCTGGTCAGAAGTAACCAACATGGAGAATTCTCTGTGCGGCAGCGCAACCAAATAGATGCCCCCCACAAGAACCTGAATCACATTCATTCAAATCTTTTTCGGCTTCCTCATGAGTGAGGCACCTACGTAAAATTGTATCAACACCATGATGGTAAAGTGTATCCCCAATGATCAGATAATCTTTGGCTTGGTATCGAGTACGTCGTTGTTCAGAGCGAGAGGTATTAGGCCGAAAAGCTTGGGTTTGGAGATAGACCAATGTATCTCCATACCATGGATCACTTGATGAAATAATAAATAGAGATTCATCCAAGATTGATGCTTCTGATGTTAAATCATTGGAGGATGAGGGAAGATCGCAAAGTAACCCAGAAAAGACAAGAGATTTCTTTGATTTAGACTTGATGAATTCTAAATCAAACTCTTGCAAAATTACTATCCATTTTGAATATTTTCCCCCCAGTAATTGACATGACAAAATGTATGTCATAGGGTTGTAATCCGATATAATGGTAGTTTTACGAAGGAGGATATAATGACGAAATCTTTGTACAACTTGAACAACTACCAAAGCTAACTTTTCAAAGTAGGAATACTTACTTTCTATATCATTGGGATTATGACTCAAGTAATAAATAGGATGTTCAATTCCACTTTCTTCTTGGACTAAAACCATACCAATGGTTGTATATGCAGCGGCGAGATACAAGTAATACTCCTTTTGATAGTTTGGGGCATACATTAATGATACTCTAATCAGGGAATCTTTGAGAGCATCAAAGGAAGCTTGCGTAACCTAATCCCAATGGAAGGGTACCTCTTTATTCAATAGACGTGTAAAATATTTAGCCAACTCAACATAGTTTGGAATGAACCTCCTCAGAAAGTTTGCCTTCCCTTGAAGTCTCTGTAACTATAACAAGTTTGAAGGTGGAGGAAAGTCGAGGAATGCGTGAACCTTAATTGGATCAAGTAGAATTCCATCTTTTGAGACTATGAATCCAAGCAATCGACTAGAGCCAACACAAAACACACACTTGTGTGGATTTAGTCTTATCTTGTAGTATCGACACCGTAAAAATATTGCTCTCAAATGTTACGGGTGATCAAACTGCTTTCATGAATGAGCATGTAAATCATCAAGATAAGGTTGAAGAATGTTCTTGATGTCATGGAAGGCATAATTCATTGCCCTCTGAAATGTAGCTCCTGCATTCTTCAAACCAAAAGGTAAATTTCGATAGGCGAATGTGCCCCAAGGACATATAAAAGTTGTTCTAGATTGGTCTTGTGGACATATATTGATTTGATTGTAGCCAGAGAATCCATCCATGAATGAAAAAATTTCACATTCGGCACATTTGTCAATAATATGGTCAATAAAGGGTGTAGGATAATTGTCTTTTGAACATGCTTTATTTACATCCCTATAATCGATGCACACTCGAATTGTCCCTTGTTTTTTAATCACTAGAACAATGTTTGATACCCAATCGGTAAGAGGTATAGAAAAATGAAGCCAACAAGCAGAAGTTTTTCAACCTCTTCTTTAATGGCAGTGACTTTCTTAGGATGAATAGGTTGAAGCCATTTTCATACTAGTTTGACATCAGGGTACATTTTAATCTCATGTTCAACAATACTTGAGTCAATTCCTGGCATCTCCCCGTAAGACCATGCAAAAATATCTCTAAATTCACGAAACAAAGCACGGTAATTATCAAGTTCCAATGGATAACAAGATTTGCCAACATGAATGTTCTCTACAATATTAGGCTTGGTTGAAATGTTTATAGAAATTGTTTCTTCTATTTTTGACAAATTACGCTAAGAATCTATAGTTTCTATTCCAACAGAATTCGACAAGAAATCAACAATTGATGGGTGTTTTAACTCATTTGAATAATCTTCACTGTCATCTAGAAGATTGGAACACTGATGAAAATCGCCCCAAGGTTCCTCTCCTATCATCATTGATTGGATGATTCCTTCATCCGTAGAATATATTCGTGAAAAAGGATCCAAAGAGGTACCATATTTTAATGACCTATCTACTCTACAAATGTTGAGTGCAGATTTGGGTTTGCCGCACAAGCCTGAAAGATTGATTGCTATGATAATTCAATGGGGCTTAACGACAATACATCATGATTACCTTCAACTTCAAATTGTTTGGGAATCCTCCTTAAATTAGATGAGGTGGAGGAAATCATGTTGCAGGTTTCTACTCTTGCCGCTTCCACCAAATCATATGGTGACGAGAGGGTAAAAGTACCCATTAGGGAAGGATCTTTAAAGATACCTACTCCAACACTTTGAAGTGACAACAAGGGTCTATGTACCAATGGAATGCTTCCCGTAGCCTATGAACTATTGGCAAAGAAGGCTAGCTGATCAATGACTGTGATTCCACCCTTAAAAGGGAATGCAGTAGTACGAAAGTACGTGGAAACCACAATATCCATAGCATATACCCAAGGCCTTCCTAGTAAAATTTTGTAATCTAGGGGTCCATCAACTACCTCAACTTCAACAGTAACCATTTTTCCCCCTAGTTCGACTTGCAAGTTACTCAAAATCCCACATGGAGTATATGTTCTTCCATCAAAAGCTTTCAACATGGTTGGTGATCATGACAACGATGGTGAAAAAAGTGTTTTCTAGTAGCTCATGGACATAATGCAAGCAAATGCCCCCTCATCAATAATAGTTCGGTGAGCATTCTTATTGAGAGCTTTTACTTGGATTAGGAAGGCTAATTGCATTTGTAACTATGGTGAATATCCCGCATGGTTAAAGACTACAAGATTTGAATCCGTAGAATCTATTCTGCCTATTGCTAACAGTAAAGCCTGTTTCTGGGAGGGACAGTTTTGCAACACCCCAAGGGTTAACATAGTTGAAGGTGATTGAGAAAGATCTTCTACTATGTTATAGTTTTGAGCTGCTCGAGCCCAAGGTTTGAATGTCGATTTGTGTACAACTCCCTTTGGTGGTTTTGATTGTCAATTCAGGTACAGTAGGTGGAAAAACTTAAGATGAAGTCGAGGTCAAAGGATTAGGTTGATTAGTGGCCTGATTATTTGACGATGATGGATTTCCATAATCTTTGTTTCTTGTTAACACCAAAACATTGTTTTGTGGCTTTGCGATGGATAACATAAGTACTTGGGATGTGGAAGCATGGTCTGTTGCAACAAAATGTGGTTTCGAGGTAGGAAACGAATCTGTCAACACTGCTGATGTGTTTGAAGTCTTTAAAAGTTTAGAGACCTCAGAGCGATGTGGACAATCTCTTGTATAATGCTCGTCATTACATATCTGACATGGATAACGAAGTTTCCTTGCAATGGTAGAGCAATCAGATGATTTCTATGGAGAGGAATTTTCTTGCTTCTTCTTGTTCTTCCCCTTTTTCTTGCCTACTGGTTGCTTTGGCTTTTTTCCTTTGTTAGATGACACGCCATTAATCTCGGAGGCAAGAGTATTTTCTGATGCATTGGTAGTTTGATTGGAAACAGTGAGAGTTTTACCAGATGGTCTTCTTGTTGATTGTGTGCTTGAAGAACCGATCACACTGTTGCCGACATGATAGTCCTTACTCGATTGTGGAGGAGGTGGAATAGTGAAAGCTAGTCGAGGTGCACTGGGAATTTTATCATAAAGTGTGCTGAATTGTGTGTAAATTAAATCCAAGTATTGGGCACGAGAAATGACTTGCTCTTCTGTGATGACTCCACCTTTTGCCACATGCTCGGTGATTGATGGCAACAAGGATTTTATGAACCACTCAGCTAAAAACTGACCGGGAACATATGTCTTAACCATTCAATGACGACACCGCCACTCATGAATGTGATCTGATATATGAGTAGCAGTAGTCTATTTAAAGTTGGTTAGGAGTTATGTTCAAGTCTCGTATCTGATACGTAACTGGAAGTGGGTCAAAAAAGTAGTGGCTAAAGTGGTGAATTTATCGAAAGAAGCTCTTGGTAAATCAATGTACCATTTAGCAGCTGGACTAGTAAGTGTTCTTTGGAAAAGATGAAGTCTGACCAAATTGCCATTTAAGGAGTTAGATGAACGCCAAAAATGAAAGGTCATAACATGATTTGATGGGTCTTCTCTAGGATTTTCGTTAAACTTCGGAATGTCAGAAGGTAACTTATGTAGAATTACCATCCAACAAGGTGCATATAAGATTAGATCATTAGTGAGCCTATTTAAATCTGGTAATTCTAAAGTTGCCACAAATGACAACTTTCAATTCAAGTTAGGTTGAGCATACCCAAGATATGATGGAATTGCTTAGGAAATAGGTCTTTGCATACCGGCATAGGGCATCTGCATTTGGTAACCTTGGGATGGTTGTTGAACAAAACCAGTGTAAGGTGGTTGTTGATAACCACGTTGAATAAGTGGTTGTCCATAACCTGCAAAGCATTGTTGACCTTGACCTTGGTAAGCTTGTGATTGACCAAACCCAGGTTGAGCCTGTGAAATAGGTCCAAACTGAGGTTGGTATTGCTGGAATTGGGGTTGTTTAAAATTGAGGCTACCACAGTTGTTGAATCAATTGTTGTTGTTGTTGATATAACTATTGTGGATTCAAAGGTTGTTGCTGTCTAGCAATGAGATTTTGGCCAGGTTGTGAATAAACTATACCAGTGTAAGCCTGGGTCAGTCCAGATAAGGGAACACTAACCTAAGTTTGTTGTTGGACTCTAGAAACAAGTGGTTTTTGTACAACAAATTGAGAAATTTGAACTTCTTAACTCGAAACTTATGATTGCAAGGTAGAAGGATCAGTTTGAATAGGTTGAGATACAATAGTTTGAACTTGTGACTGTGGTATAGTAGTAACAACAGGTGTAGTAGGAACAACTAACATGGTTTGCATTGGTTGTGTTGGATACACAAGCCTTGGTTGAACTAGCATTGTTGGTTTCCATTGACAAACTTTAATTCCAGGTTGACCTGAATACTGTGGGATATTACCATATGGTAGTCCCCCAATAAGGAGGATATGGTGAATAGGCATATTGCTCTCCATATGGTGGCAATCCAGTATTTAATGGATACATAGGTCTTTTTTGACCAGATTGCCCCAGCTTGATACTGATATGTAGGATCAAACTGTTGAGTTCCCATTAGAGAAGAACCAGGTAAAATTTTGGTTGAGGACATGGGTGATGACCATGGTGTAGAAGCAACCCCTGAGTGGGTTCAAGATAATGTTTGGTAACCAATCAGGACAGACGATTCACCATACAGGTGCGACTTAGGTGTGGTAGAAAACATAGAAGAAGTGACAACAGATGAATCTGTTGTAGCTGCATCAGATGATACAATCTGAGATGTTAACGGTTGTTAAACCATAGTTAACTAGCCCAAAAGTTGTCCTAAATATTCTATGGGTACTTGAAAAGAAGTAGGATCAAATGAAGCAAATAAATCAGGAGTACTTGGGTAAAGATAAAGCCCAGTTCCAAAATGAAATGGGGTTCCAGGTGTGGAATCTTCTTCGAATTCCTCCTCTATGGCAATCAAACCTAGTGGAAGAACTTCACCGTCAGGTTTGTAAAATATTTCTGGTGTTGCTGAAGTTGAAGTTACAATATTTATTGATGTCTAAGGGGTAACCGGTACAGTAATAACTTCCAAATGTTTGACCTCGAAGTCTAGATGTTCTGGTAAATGAACAACAGTTTCAATGAGAGGTTCCTGAACAACATCGGGTTTAGATGTAACTTCTATTTGAACTGGGATTGTTTCTGGATTAACTTCTAGTTGAACTTATTCAAATTCAGAAGTACTTTCTTGTTGACCAATCTCAAGTTGAGGATCAACTTGTGGTTGAACAACTTCGGTTACTGTTTCGCTAGGATCGATGCTAATGTCTTCAGGTAATTATGAAACTTCTTCTTCAGGAACAGATGTACAAGAAATAGTTGGAGTAAATGGAGTCTCTGTACTTACTGAAATAGATGATTAAGGTGACTCAGATGAAGAACTAGGAGTTTTTGATGTACTATATTCAGTTAAACGAGACCACTTTTCCTGAATTGGTGACTCTTCTGGGGGCAAAGGCAGTTTTCTTGATGTTCTCCACGAACGACGAGGTAGGGGTTGATGTTCCTCCATGATTGTTGATTAATTTTATTATCAAAAAAGAAATAAACAAAAGGGGGTAACTAGGCAAAATGTTTACTAGGCAACTATGAATTGCAGAATACCGCCTGGCGAACCAAGAAGTACGAGTAGGAAATCTCCTCGAATGATGTGTTCAGTGTATCACATTTGCAAGGAAACCAACTCGGTTACTTAAGGATGGATAGAAACCTAGATTTTTCCTCCCATATATACCCAAAGGTACGTGGAGACCCAGTTCGTATAAGCATTGTCTAATGAAAAACCGCACAGTGAGAGCATTCCCATATACTTTACATACTGTAACACCACCTATATACCTAAAGGTACGTGGATGAGCTACGATATAATCACATACGTGGAATGAGGTATCGCACTTGGGATGTATTGCAGACAAGTTAGCGACAATTGCTTTGTTTTACGATATCAAAACACGTCTCTAGCCTAGAACCACTATATGTTTGCGCTAATGACAATGCTCCATTAGGTAAATTGATGTTTATCTTAAGTTGATCTTGCTTAGGAATTTGTCTTTCAAGTTCACCACGTGATGTATCTTGAAATTCCTAGGAATGCAACTATCATGATAAGCATTCTTTCCATTCAATTTAACGATGAAAATCCTAGCTACATAGGGATAGAGCAATCAGATTTCTTTTTGATCAAAGAGCAAAGAGCACAATCTAAATGCAAATTCCCTACACTATTCCTTATCAACACACACAAACTTTTCAATGCAACATGCATGTATTCTTTTCAATTTCCCTTAATGTGAATGAACAAAAAAGAAATATGCACAATCGATCAAAAATCTCTTTTCATAAAAAGGACGATTTTGCGACAATTTATTTTCAATGAAAGGAAGACTTTACAACATTTTTGTTTTCAAAGAAATGAGGAATTACGACACTTTCAACGAAAAGACTAATCATTTGCACACATCAATCAATTGATCTTTCATGAATGAAGATTTGACAACAATTCAATTTTCAAAGGAAAAGATGATTTTATGTCACTTTCTTTCAGTAAGATCAATCGATAAAAAAACTAACTTTTGACTATAGATTAAAAATGATAAAGTGAATACATAAGAAACATTTGTCAATCCTAGTCTAAGTAGAGCTAGATAAGGAGATGAAACACTATTTTTAGAAACAAAACATCATTGACATTCATAAATCATTCAAACAAGAGAAAATTGGCTGAAAAACTTCAGCTCCTAGATGGGAAACTGACCCTCAAGGGATCAGCGCAGGCAACAGTGAGAGATAGTGTGCTGAAGCACACTAGTCTATGTAGGAAGTGCATTGCAGTGCACTGTGTCCTTCATTGGACTGCGCTGGTGGCAGTAAGCAAATTTGAGGACAATTTGGCATAGTTTCAGCTCAATTTTCAATGATAGAAGACTGAAATTAAATGAACAACCACAAGTATAGTATGTAGAAATGTCTTAAGAGGATGATAAGCTACTAGGATGGATGATCGCTCCCTAGTGAAGTTGCCAATTTTTTTTGGGAAGTTTTAATGTCTACGGATAAACGCTTAAACCCCTCGACTAGTAGCTAAGTCTAGAACAATAGTTTAAAGAGTTCTCTACTTTTCCTATGATCAATAGATTAAATAAGAGGCAAAGAAGCCTACTTGTAGCATTCTCTTGCTCCTTATCTCCCTTGACCAATTCTGTCACTCCTCTCCATACTTAAATTGCTTGAAGAGTACCTGCACATAGACATAAGACAACAACCAATCAAAGAATATGATAATTATCTATTGATTAAACATAGCATGGAATCAAGTACATTATATACATATGAAAGCATAAATTAATAACACAAGCATATGGAAAAATCTTTGAACACTTTATAATAAAAGGAAGAGTTACAACCCATTACTTGATTTAGCATCACTCCTCCAGTTCAATCCCATCCTCTCCTCATAACAAGCAAGACATTTTGACATCATTACAATACTTGCAATCAAGTCAAGTCTCATACTAACAACATCTCCCTATAATTCAATAATTTCCAGCCCCTAATCACTTAGATGAATGGTCTTTTTATAGGTGAATGAAGGAAGTTATGCCATAAATGGTGATAATGAATGCCCTCCCAAACTTAAAATTTAGTTCCATGGAGGAAGGGATAAGGGATTGATGTTCCTTAACTCCCTTCCTCATCCAAATATGAGCTTAAACGAGTAGATAGGTTTGAGAAACTTCTAGAGGAATCCAATGGATAAGGAATCTTGCAAACCTTAATGGAAATTCGCTCAAATTCGCCTAGCGCAGGCCAAAGAGGGACCAAGTGCAATGCATAGAACCCTATTAGTGTATGGTTTGCATTGTAGCACACCCTAATGAATGCCTACCTGTGCTGATCTTCTTAGAGGTAGTTTCTGGATGATTTTGGTCATGAAACTTCTTGGGAAGCTAGACATTCTGATGGTTGACTTCTTTAGGGCATACAAAAATTGAATTAGGATTTGATGGGCCCTAATAGTATTGATCTGTAAGTTGGGGTTGATGTGCCCAAATGGATCTATAACACTTGGGCATTGGCACTTCAATAGTGTTGACGTTGTTTATGGGTCTGCCTCGCCCTCTTCTTCCTCTATTTCCATTTCTTTCTCCTGCTCCGGTGGAGGCGAATTATAGCCCTCTTGCGCCTTTTCTGTTGCCTTCTGTGCTACTGCTACTACTACTGCGGCCTTTTTATGTTTTGTTTCTTCCTACGTAGTGTCCCATGCCTCTTGTGATTTTGTTGTTGCTGCTTCTTGCCTTCTCTTTTCTGCCAACTATGCCATGTGCAATTTGGCCTCCTCTTTCTTCTTCTACACAACAAACATCTCCACTGTAGCAATGTCTTGGGCACACCACTCCCATGGCCATGTCTCCAGTACATCGAAAATCACATCATCTGTGGCTATGAAGGGTAGCTCGCTCCATTTCTTGGCTGGGTCCTTGCGTGCTCTAAGATATATGTGGTGAAAGGCTGCTTTAAATTCTACAAAATTTGCAAGTTATTGAAGATAGTGGATGATAACTGCAACTTGCGGTTTATGCCCATTTTTATGTTCATCTCCATGAACAACTAGAATATCTTATTGTCGTGGATCCGATTCACAACCTTAGTGGCCCATAGTGAAGCATACATCACGACCTCTAGCAGATCCCTTGCAATTGTGGGGAACTGGCTATCCTCCAGCGATTCCCCCACCACCAGCACTATGGATAGCATAAGCCATACATAGTGGAATGTTTTTCCTTGTTCCTATGCCTCGCGGTAATTCTCTAGGAACTCTTTACATAAGAACTCAAACTAGTTAAACTAGACCCCTTCTACACATTGTTCAACAAGTGCCACCACCAGCGTGGGGACCTCGTCCGCGCGGCACTTCCACATGACCTTTCCTGCCAATATCTGAGTCGCCTCCTTGAATGCTTTTTTGTTGATACTGGAGATCACATAGCCCCTCTTCTTCTTTTCCAGATTGTATTTCTTCTTCATGGCCTCCATAATGGCCAAATTGCTACTCTTCCTCTCTGAGATGTCTGCGAGATCCTCTCCTTTGCACGGGAGCTGGGTAATGTGATGGATTAAGTGGTCTGTGATGGGGATGGGCTCTTCCAGCAACAAACACCCAACATGCACCAAGAAAAGTAGCTGCCTGATGACAAAGATCATCACTGGAGTGCAATGGAAATGTGGCACCTAGAGCAGGTTTAATAACCCTGCCTTTTCCACTCCGCATAACCACTTTCACAGCTCCAATTCTTTAACCCCCATCGTGGTGTTCTACTTGGGCTTCATGAGGTGCGCAATCTCTAGGTGAGGGAATTTCTCATGGTTAGCGAGATCCCAATGTTCAAACTTCAAGTTTGGCACCCGTCCTGGGTGCATTCCTTCAAAGATGATGTCATCCAAGAGGAGTGGAGTCTAGAGAGAGCTCTTGCTCTCATCGAAGTCCTTGGGCACTTTGGCCTTCCCCTTCCATGGGGGGATATACATGGGAAGCTTTTTTGGTGGGTGCATAGGCTCAGCTTCTTCCTCCATGCCCTCGTCCTCGTCTTCTTCAATTATGAGGTCCTCCAATTCTTCCTACTCCTCGTCAGTTTCCAAGTTAACTGCTTTCCCTTTCTCCTCCATCGTTAATCTGGTGCGTAGTGGGTTTTGAGGGGACACATGCACTAGAATCATTAGTTGTTTGTCTTTCTTTGGCCTTGGCATGTGAAGTGATTTAGGGATTTCTTCCACAATCCCGGTGCCTTCGAGGGCATCTTCTACGATCAAGGCCTGCACATCCTCTTCAGCAGTCATCTATGGAATTTCCCTAGCTTCTTCAGATGTTGCCATCTTGCTTGTCTAGAAATATCTCAATCGCTCAATCAGGGCCCTAATCAATGCTCTTCACAGGGCACTGAGGCCTCAGCGCAGAATACGCGGAGCATACAACAACTCAATTCACAAATGACCAAGTGTTGATTGTTGGGCAGCCCTTTGTAATTTATAGTGTCTTTTGAATTTGAATTCGACCGTTCCCCCTAAATTTGGTTCATTAATGCTCTCTTGGTAGTATATTTGCCCAAATCTTGCCCATAAAGTGCATCTTAAATGCCTGGCACCTGCTCCATTTGGTCTCAAGTCAAGCATCACATTGTGAATAGTGACTCCAACGGTTACTTTCTAGCCAACCCACGTGGTAGCAGAGCCCCCCTTGCATGGGTGCAGACCTTGTGACACTTTTCTCTTGCGCGTAGCTCCAACATTGCGTAGCACCTGAGCAAAGTATTTTATAGTCTCGTACCTCCTTTCAACTGCCTGGAGTGCTAAGACTGTACTTCCCACAGCTAGTCAGGTGGTCGCACCACCTGTATAGGGTTTCAACCAGTCATCCATCACTTTTCTTGGAAAACATCCATCTTTTATTGTTACTCGCTACGTCGCGCACTTTACAATCTATAACATGCCACCATGGTTGATCCATTTAGTAATATGCGTTCCAATCCAAGGCATCAGGCTGATCAACTCTCAGTGGTAATCCTAAAATTCGTCAACATGATTGTGCACACCCAGTTTTATCACCCTAGTTTTCTTATCGAGAAAATTCTTCTTTATTTTGTCCTCAAGCTTCTTGATTTTCAACTTCCAACAGAGCACTTTTCTCCCTCAATCACACCCTTTCTTTCATAAGTTCTTGGAGCCTAAGATTACCCTGTTGGATTTCTTCCTCAGGTCCCAAGAATTCTGCTTTGTTCAGCTGCACAACCCCTTCTTCCAAGGTTCCGCGAGCCGTCGTATCTACTGGTGATGCTATGCGTGGACTAGGCATTTTATCTCTATGGGGATTACGTCATTCGCTCCATACTTCAGCCTCAGAGGCATCTGCTCCGTCAGTTTCTTGCACGTGGTTCTATAAGACCACAAAACTGCTAGTATGTGTAGTCCCAATTAGTCTGTTGCGCATCATATACCTTGCTTAGTGCTTTGTGTACTTTGTTAAAGGCTTCTACGTGGATAACCATATGCACACTTGTTTTTTCCACACTCCGTTGTTCTAATTGGAGGGGTCACTCATGCAATTTCCTCTTCCGCACATTCTTACTGACCGTGTTTCCCAACGCGAAGTCTATGTGCATTCGTGCAAGTTTTTTAAGATATGCCTGTATCCATCTGGACAGGTGTACACACAGATCATTCCATCCAACAATCTTGTCTTTCAATCACATCTAAGGCTTCCCAAACTGTATGCACATCATTCTCCGCATTCGCGCCATTCCTGAAAGCTTCCTTGGTGCATACCCCACCACCTTGCGGGCATAGTGCATAGTACCCATTTCAAAGCCTCGATGCATTGCTATTCTGGCACTTCTCTTTCGAATTAGTTCAGGAAGGCATCTACCTTGCTTAACCCATAATACGTAGGCAAATCCCTTACCTATGTCAATAAACAGTGCAAAAATCTCGTCATCATGTTACAGTTCAATGTGGTTACCTCGTGTAATCGATTCTGCCATCACTCTATCTCCTCGTCAGAATCCGATGTACAAGAGCTTTCACGCTCCCATGAGATTCGTCCATCTATGGAGGGATTTACCCAGTCTTGCTCTCATGGGGTTATCTTGTAGATGCAGTCCAAGTCGTCGTCGCTTTCATAGTTGTGCACTGGCTCCGTGTAGTGCGATCCTTCTGTAGGGTCCAAAAGTACGACTACATGCAGAGACATTTTCTCAAAAATCATCTTGCGCTTCTTTAGATTTATCACCCCATTCATGTTAGTGGCCCAATCTATCCCTAATTGTGCAAGGTAGGGATTGTTGTCATCAACAATCTCTATCACTTCAAAATCTGATAGCGCGCTTGCTCCTTCAGTGTCCATGGTGATTCCTTATAATCTTCCCATAGGTAGGATCTTTTGCTGGTTCTTCATTCGCAGTTGGATAGGAGACCATTGTAGCATAGGCCTTCCCATGCACTCCCAGGTCTAATTCGACAGAATGTTCACGTCTGATCCTAGGTCCAGAATCACTTGGTCCATCTCATGTTCTCCAATTTTCACAATCAATCTCATCTCTCTTCCCGTCTTCGTCGCATGCTTTCCAATCTTCCAGACTATGCGCGGTTCTCCTGGCACGGTCCCATCACATCTATTTATGAGTTCCTATAGTCCCTTTACAGTCTTGCTATCATGTAACAACTTCATGCATGTTTTCAGGAACTTCATGAGCATCAATGAGTCCATGTCTGGCTCCAGTCTATCTTTTCTTCTTGAAGTGGAGGCATCAGCGAAGCTCTTCCTAGCTTCCATGAAGGTTTCCTTAGCACGCTCCAAATCAAACTCTGGTTCTTTCATTGAAGCCTTGCAAACCTAAGTATTATCTTCAGGCTGCTTGCCTATGTCATCCCTTTTCATAATTCCACTTCGGAGCACAATGTTCACATTAGGGTCTTCCTCACGTGGCTCAGACCTCATCATTTGCAGGTTCTGATTCGGGGGAGGTTGGAGTGCTCCCTTGTCGCGTAACCTTGCTATCAGTGTGGGACAATCCTCCATCTCATGATCAAACAAGTTACAATACAAGCATCATAGACGTGTTAGATTTGTAAAATCATGGGCATAATGTCCTGGCCCTCCGCAATTGTAACATATCAGTTGTCCACGACCTCTTCCAAGTCCTCCCTCACCTCGACCTCGTCCACACCCCTAAAATCCAGTTCACACCATCCCTGCGTTCTAGTCAAGGGGCCGCATTTCGGCCTAAACTCTGTAGGTGGAAGTCTTATCCATAATCAACTCATAGCTTCTATAGGTGCGCTCATAATGTCCTACTGACCTACAAAAATTATAGAACAACTGTTGTGAATTCTGCGTGTACTTTTGCAATAAATTGCATTTTTTCGTAGCATTCTTTCCCCTTATTTGACAAATTACGCACCATAATGCAGGCATCACACTGGGTCCTACTTATGCCTCTGGTCTTAACGACATTGGTCCTCCTCCTACAAGATAATTCATGAACACTGGGAAGTGGTCCTTGTCATGACGTTGGCCCTTACAATTAACACACCATACCTCGTCGCACAATTCCGGGCGAGTTGTCCTGTCCTATTTCAGACTCTGCATCTCAAGGCGCAATTTTTTCAACAGCATGTGGATCTGGTGAACTCCCAGGTTAGGATCCTGTATCTGGGTCTCATGCAGTCTCATCGTGATCTCCAAGGCCTCGGCCTGAGTTGTTAGCCTCTGTTGTGATAGTGTGTTCCTTAAATGTTGTGTTAGCAATGCTACAAACCATTCGCGGTGTTGTCCATCCGTCAAAGTCATGTTAGCCTCACGAATTGTGTAGTTCAGTCTCTGATCCAACTCCCAATTGGTCTCGCCTAGTAGCATCATGATCTCCTTGAACCCAATGATCGACTATGCCTCTGACTTTGGCCTACTAAATTCTTTGTTCAACATAGTTTGGATATCCATGATCCCTTCAGATTGTCATTGGAATTCTTAATGTACTAGTTTAGCGTACAATCCTGTAGAGCGCTGATCAATGTTGATTTCTTATATTATCATCCATAACTCCCTATGCTTCCCATACAACTTTTATCACGAACCAAAACTGGTTTGGATCTTCATTTCCTACTCCCTTGAACACTAGCAATTTTATCGCGCTTGCTATATTGACTCTCGGTGGTGGCGGAGGTGGTATGGGCGAAGATGGGGGTGAAGATGGTGAAACTGGTGGTGGTGTGGGTGGGGGTGGTATGCATGTAATCCTCTACCTTATCGAATTGATCAAACTTCTTGGTGAGACCTTCGTGAGCTCTTCCTCATCCCCTCTCAAAGGTGAAATCAAGGGGCTAGTTTCTAGTTCTGTACTACCTTCGTTTCTGTAAATTCTCCCACTTCGCGTAGCCCCAAACATCAATGTATTCGCATAACCCACTTTTCACACAGTAGCATTTTAATCCAACTGTTCAAAGACTTAACGTACTTACCTCGCGGTCCTTTGAGGAAGCGTCGTTCTACCTCGCTATAGTTGACTGAAGTATCTACCACGAACTCAGTGATGAATCCTCCTATAATTCAATCTAGCCACTCATCAAAAGTGCATGCAATCTTATCCTCTAATGCTTCCAATCTGCACATGAATTTTGGAGTCCACACAATAGGTCTGTTGAGCTTACACCTTCCTTGGCTATCTTCTAACTTCACGATCCACTCGTATAGCTAAGGAGGGAAAGATGCGAAGAAGATTTTGTGGATCTTTGTGTACAAGTAGCAGTCTAACCACTCTTCTTTTGAAAGTCTCAAACTCTTGTTTTCCTGCACCATGAACTCATGAATCTTCCTATCCAACCAATCCTCAATTTATTTCTTAGTTGGATTCCAGTGATATGACATCAAACATCTCTATGTAGATCCCGGTCCCAACAACAGAACCATTTGTTGGCTTGTTGGGGCCTGACCCAAGTTCAGAGTTAATTAGCCAAACAAATCCCTATACTACTCGACCTTTCAGCAACAGTTCGTGGAGCATGGACTGAGGTCTCACCTAAAGTAGTATGTGGGGGTGCTGGAACCAGGTTTCTGCACCCTTGAGATGTTTGAGGGGGTGATTTGGTCCAACTGTGAGTCTCTTCACACAGGTTACTTCGTGCACTTCCCTGGCCTACGCTCCCTGATACATTCGCCTTCACGTAGCCCTAACCAGGGGCTATGGGACTTCCGCATTATTGGGGCAGTGACCTGCACTATTTCCCTAAGTGACACCTAAGATCTTACTTATCTTCTTACACCAGTTAGTTATCTTCACGTAAATGGATGCCTTATGTTATATTTACTTATTCAGCACATTCATATGAGTTAGCGTAGTAAATAAATAGTAAGCTTTGCAATTCATACCCAATAATACATAAAATTGGAAACGATACACATAAATATGGTAAAACTTCTCTTTATTAATGCTTCCAACAATTACAGACTCGACCTGCCCTGTGCACTCAGCTATAGGGGTTCGTGCACTCAGCTGCAGACTACTAGGCCTCTGCACACTCAGCTGCAGAGCCTTCTCATACTCTACAACCCAAAGACACGACTTACACTTCGACCCAATGCTTCTATTCTTTCTATTAGATTTGTTGTTTTCTAGACTTAGAGCCTCACTCTATTTATACAATTCCATGGTCTGCGAATCATGGGCAGATCTTTCAAACCAACATTACATTACAAAAACAAGGGTGGACAACCTTGTGAATCTATTATGACTTCTCACTTTGTGCCCACAAATCACGGAGTTTTTACAATGGACTTAGTCAAAACTTGGGCTTTAAGCCCCAAAACATGTCTTGGGGGGATTCCATGCCCAACAAGAAATAACAAAGCCCTAACTTCATCATCAAAAGTTACCCCTACAGAAATTAACTGATTGGTAACTGTATTAAATTCATTTAAATGATCAACAAGAGGTCTACCTTATGAAATTTTCATATTAAATAAATACTTCATAAGAAATACCTTATTTGAGGTCGAGGGTTTTTCATATAGTTTGGCCAATGTCAACATTAAACCCTCTGTTCTCATTTCCTTTGAAATCTTGAATGCTACTGATGCTGCTAGGCACAACCGTATTGTTCCAAATGCCTTTTTGTTGAGAATATCCCATTCTGTGTCCATCATACTCGTCAGCTTCTTTTCCTTTCCGCTCAAGGGTTGGTACAGATCTCTCTGATACAGATAATCTTCCATCTGCATCTTCCACACCTGGTAGTTTTGGCCGTTAATTTTTTCGACCCTAAACCTATATATCTTCCACCAATGCTCCCACTTGAACCAGGAACCCTTCTCTCCTGCAAGTTTACCAGCCAAATAGACCTTCGGCTTTGATACCAGTTGTTATAAAATTATATAATAAGAGCAATGGAACATATAAAATATTGCAGAAATATAAACACATAAAACACATAAAACAAGAGAGACATAGATATACATGGTTCACCCAGTTTGGGCTCCATCCACGGAGAAATAACCAGTCCTTCCTTTTATATTATCCAGGAAATTGAAGAGATACAACCTACACTAGATCCTTTGTAATTCCCTCTTCTCTCTCAATCTCCTCTCTCTTCCTCACTCAGAATACAGATATACATAGATGCAATACAATTCCCTCATATATAGTAAGGGGTTGCCTTCTAGGGAAAAAAACCCTAAATTAAACATAACTTCTACCGTTAGATCTCCACCTAATGAATAGCCCAGATTGACTACGAAATTACAACATTTTACAAGGCAATTTTACATCTTTTTTTAGCTTTGGGGGCATTTCCCTCGATCCCCTTGCCAGGGGGGCTCCCAAAGGTCGCATTCACCCCCCTGGATCCCCCTGCAATGAATATTTTATGGGTGGCATTGCTGCCCCATTTCGAACTAGGGTCCAATGCGACGATACCTTTGAATACATAAGATAATCAGGCTCCACACCCAAAAATTCCTTCTCTGGTACCATGTTGAAATTCTATGTAGATCAGAAACTGCTCATGAAATTTACTAAATCATAAGACTCAAATCTACTCTACTCATCTACGGAAAATAATTCATGATCTAGAACACATATCATAAACATGCACAAATATTTAACACACATACCAAAATATTTATCTAGAGGAAAGAAATTGCTAAAAACCCCTTACTATTTGTATAACATTAATCAAAGAATAGAAAAGGAATACAATGCTTTCTCAATCTTGAGCAACCTATGCAAGTGTACAGTCTATCCCTCTTCTTCAATGAATGCCTCTAACCAATACTTAGCCAATTTCTCATCCTTCCAAACTCCTATTTCCTTATGTTGTTCCCTTGGGAAATTTCCCCTATTTTTAGGAATTTCACACCGAGGAATTGCGAAATAGCCTCAGGTCAATATCTCACTGCATGCACCACATGTACACATGGGAATATGCTACAACTAACAATACATTGGTTTGGAATCTCCATCTCAACTGTGTAACTCGAATTCTCTACATTCAACAATTATTTTGGGTTGAATGATTAGTTAATTGGTTGATTACTAAGTGTGGTTGAAGTTCCACTTCCACAACTTGACCTCCACTAGTTCTTCTGAGAGTTAGAACTAGTTAAACTGAAAATAACTCAAATTAATTGAAATAGATTGCTGCAAATTAGAAATCAATCATGTATAACTTAACTCAAGCTTCCCCAACTCGAATTTACTGAGTTAACTAAGTGACAAGAGCCATGCCACCTCAGTTGATTACCTCCAAGTATTCTGCTGAAATAGAAATTCAAATTTTAATCTAGCTTGACTAAGGAAAAGTAAAAAATAGATTTTCTTGCTTCATTTTCAATGCTCCTTCTTAGCAATAAAGGGATTATCAACCACCTCTATCCTGCACCCGTGGAACTCAAATTTTCCTCTTGACAAATCCTTTGTCAAAATATCTGCATCTTGTTTCTCTGTTGGAATGTACTACAACAACATAATTTTCCTTTGCATACAATCTCATAGATGATGATACCAGATATCAATATGCTTGGATCAATCATGAAAAACAATATTCTCAGAGAGTTTGATACAACTCTGATTATCACATTAAATCACAGTAGGCTCCATCATCTGACCAAATAACCCAACAATAATCTTTCTCATCCATATTGCCTCACATGTTGCTTGACTTGCAACCATGTAATTTGCTTTTGCTGAGTTGAGTGCCATAGATATATGCTTCATGTTGTACCAAGAAACCACTTCCAACCCTACACTAAAAATTCCTCTTGACAGAATCCCCACCCAATTTTCATTTGTGAAGCCTTTCAACTTCACTCCCTCTATTCGTCTGTACCAAATACCAAATTGAGTAGTGCCTCTGAGTTATCTCAACACATGCTTTGATGCCTTCCAATACAGTTTGGTTGACTTAACCATTTCTTGACTAAGCTCGTTAACTACAGAACACATGTCTAGTCGTATGTTTTCCAAATACATAAGTGAACCCACAAGCTTCCTGCAAATGGTATCCTCCACTACTTCACCTAAAGTAGCATTCTCTTTCTTCCAGTTTCTTGCTAGAGGAGTCTCCATGTGGAACTTCTTTAGTATCTTATTGGCATAATTTCCTTGAGATACAAATGGTTCCTCATCTCCTTGCCATACTTCCAAACCAAGAAATAAATGCATGAATCCCATGTCCTTCATCTCTAATTCTCTTGCAAAATCCTCTTTGCAAGAACTGATCAACTTCTCATCACCTGTTAAAATTAAATCATTGACATACAACACAATAATAAATAATTTACCTTCAACCACAATGTGATAAAGGTTTACATCTGCTTCACTTTTGGTGAAGCCCAACCAGGTGAGATAGTTGTCGATCTTGGTGTACCAAGCACAAGGTGCTTCCTTGAGTCCATACAATTCTTTCTTGAATCAACGCACATGTGACTCTCCATCAAAGGTATCAAACCCCTCTTGTTGCTCAATATACACCTCCTCCTTAATAACTCCACTGAGGAATGTTGTATTCATATCCATCTGGTGGATCTTCCACCCCATCTATGCTGACAGTGCTAGAATTGACCTAATGGATGAGTACCTTGCCACTAGATAAAAGGTCTCCTCATAGTAAATTTCCTCAACCTGATAGAACCCCTTGGCAAAAAATATGGCCTTGTATTTCTCTATGCTTCTGTCTACTACATGCTTTACCTTATAAAGCCATCTCGAACCAACCACTGATTTTTCTATTAGTCTTGGGACCATTTCCCAAACACTATTTCTAATGATGGAATCATATTCCTCTACCATAGTATCACCCTATATTGGTTGCTCTACAACTTCCTCAAATGAGGATGGCTCAATCTCTACAATCTCACTCATCAGAGCCATGTAGCTAGTGTACCGATCTGGTGAACTCCTCTTCTTGTGCTATGATGTGGGGGTTCCCACATTCTCTCTAGAATCATGAAATAATATATCAACTTCCCTGGTTCACTTTCTTCCTTCTCTGGATGTCTCTTTTTGAGTGGAGTCCTCCACTCTATGCTCCTATGCTTGTGGCTTCTCAAAAACTTCATGAGGTTATTCCTTTGGAGCCAAAATCTCATGATCATGGTGCAAATGAAGCTCCCTCTCAAGTGAACACCTCATTGTCTTCTCCTCATAAAATTTCACATCCCTTCTTACCACTTTCATCTTGAGGGATGGAAAGTACACACCATAGTTGTGAGGTGTTTCTATGTACCCTACAAATATCCCCAACTTTGTTGTCATTTCTAGCTTTTTCCTTGCTTCCTTAGAAACATGACAGTAAACTAATGATCCAAATATCTTGAAGTGTGACACATATGGTTGCTTCCGTGAAAAATATTCTTATGGTGTACTCATGCCAATAATCCTGTGAGGACTCCTGTTCTGCAAATAGACAATTGTGTTTCATGCTTCAACTGAAATGTGTAGTGGTAGGCCTTGGTCACGAAACATTGCCCTTGCTTCTCCCACAATACTTTTGTTCTTCCTCTCAGCGACCCCATTATGTTGTGGGTTATGGGGTGTTGTCAACTACCATCGACTCCCTTCCTTTGCACATAAATTTTTAAACTCATTCAACATGTATTCACCTCCATTATTGCTCGTGAGAGCCTTCACCTTCTTGCCAGTTTCTTTCTCAGAAAGTGCTTTAAATTCAACAAATTTTAAGATCTAGCACTTCCATGAGAAATCATCTACAAATATAACATAATACCTATGCTTGGAAGTGGAGGTTGTTGAGAAAGGTGCACAAACATCAAAATGGATCCTTTCAAGAACTGCACACACCTTTCTATCCTGATCATTAAAAGTGGATTTTGTGTACTTCCCCAATGTACACGCTTTGCATGTATCCCACTACTCTAGTGCTCCTTTGAGGAGGCATGTAGAAATTTGTTGCGTGATCTTCAAAGCATCATGATGCAAATATCCAAATATTCTATGCCATAATTATCTAACATCTTGGCTCTACACCTTATCTTCTTTTGTGCTCAATGTTGTACAATATTCCACATCTAATTTGTAGAGGTTCCTCACCCAAACCTTTATCTTTTTCACATGTACTGTGGCTATGTGTCTTAAGAATTCCTTTCCTTTGTTGAAGATCATATCATAGCCATGATCTTCCAAAACTACAATAGAGACAAGATTCTTCTTTATACCTTGTACAAACATCTCATCCTTGAGCCTGAGAGGGGATCACAACTCCCTAAGTAAGGTGACGGTATCAGTCTCGGTCATGTTGCACCTTTTATCATGTCCCATCTCAATGTTCATCTAGAGATCCTTCTCCTTCAAGTCACGAAAAATTCATTTTTCCCTATCATATGGAATGAGGCACCGATATCTGAATACCAAACACTACCCATCATTGTGCTTTCCATGCATGCAATAAGGGTGAAGTACAAATTGAATTTTGAATCCAAAGCTTCACCTACCACTCCTCCTGAGGACTTGTTTCCCATCTTATTATGTGGACACTTTGTGGCATAGTTTCCCAGTTCATGATAGTGAAAGCAATTGAGTTTTTACAAGTCTTTCTTCTCTCCCCTTGACTTGAATATCCTTTGGATTGGGACTTCTTCCCTTTCCCCTTCTTTTACTTTCCATCCAAGGCACAATTATCCTCATCCTCACCCTTGGATGAGGTCCCATCTCTAGTATTCCACCTTATATCCTCCTATACCAAATCAGACCACAAGTGTTCCAAATTTGGTAGTTTCTCCCTCCCATTCATTGAATCTTGGTAGTCATGCCATCTCTTGGGAAGGACTAGAAGGGTTAGGCTCACCAAATCATCCTCTGCCATAGTAACACCAACTTGACCAAGTTCATCATGATATTGTGTGAACCTGCTCAGGTGTTGTGGAATGGTCTCGTTCCTTTGCATCTTGATATTTTGAAGCTTGTCCTTGAGTGCTAATTTCCTGTGGTCACTATTATTTTGGAACAAATTTGTTACCACTTTCTAAATTGCATATGTAGTCTCTTTTCCATGGATATTAGAGACAATATGATCTCATACTTACTCCAATATGATCCTCCTTGACTTGGCAACACACTTCTTCCAATCTGCTAGATTCTGAACATCAACAGTTGTCAGTTTTTTTATATCATTATCAATGAATTCCTTCAACCCATTATCTTTTAGCATTGCCTCTATGTGTTCCTTCCAAGCGACATAATTTGATATTTCCTCAAGGGAATACTCTAGTCTTAGTCCATAGAAATCCATCCCGCTATCTCTGAAGAAATGATCCTGCAAATTCAATTCTCTTGCCATAAAAACTTCAAATTGTCTTCTCTAATGTGATTCCTGCTCTAATATGATGTAGAAATTCTATGTAGATTTGAAACTGCTCATGAAATTTACTAAATCATAAGACTCAATTCTACTCTACTCATCTATGGAAAGTAATTCACAGTTGAGAACACATATCATAAACATGCACAAATATTTAACACACACACAAATATTTATCTAGGGGAAAGAAACTGCTCAAAACCCCTTACTATCTGTATAGCATTAATCAAAGAATAGAGAAGAAATGCAATGCTTTCTTAAGCCTAAGAAACCTCTACAAGTGTATAGTCTACCCTCTACTTCACTGACTGACTCTAACCAATACTTAGCCAATTTCTCTGCCTACCAAGCTCCCATTTCCTTATGCTTTTCCCTTGGGAAATTTCCCCTATTTTTTAGGAATTTCACATCAAGGAATGCCGAAACAGCCTCAGGTCAATATTTGATCGCATGCACCACCTGTACACATGGAGATATGCTACAAATGATAGTACACTTCCTTGGAATCTCCATCTCAACTGGGTAACTCGAATTCTCTACATGCAACAATTATTTTGGTCTGATTGAACAGTTAACTGGTTTATCACTGATCAATTTGGTTGAAGTTCCACTTTCAAAACTCGACCTCCACTAGCTCTTCTGACTGTTAGAACTACTTAAATTGACAATAAATCAAATTAACCGAGATAGATTGCTATAAATTAGAAATCAATCATGTAGAATTGAAATCAAGCTCCCCCAAATAAAATTTACTGAGTTAAATAAGTGAGAAGATCCATGTCACCTCAAATAACTACCTCCCCGTATTATGCTAAAATAGAAATTCAAATTTTAATCTAGTTTGACCAAGAGAAAGTCAAAACTAAATTTTCTTGTTGCATTTTCAACATAATATATCTACCCAATTAAAGATCTTAGCATAGGTAACCACCATGTTGAGCATATATATATATATATATATCCAGTTTTCCTCAAACACCTCAGTTTTCTATCACCGATGCAACCAATAACTAATAGCAATAAGATACTGATATACATCCCTAAGAATCTTAGTCGAATAAACTTTGGATGGGTGGTGACGAAAAGGAGCACGCTCTAGACACCAATATTTTATGATGTCACTTGTGTCGATATCAACCCATTTGGTGTAAAAGTCATTACTTGCATACTTTTTGGGCCTTTCCATCTTATAGTAAGTTTTCATGTATTTTCCATAATAGGTGGCAAGATGATCACCTCTTTCACTATGAAGCATGAGATGAGAATCATCCATGTGTATAATAATCCACTAAATCACTTTTTCACAGGGGATGATTAGGAATCTGCATGCAGTTCTATGCATCCTATACCACTTGATATTGATGTATGCTTGCAAATATTCCAAGTTTTCAGTGAAATATTTCTACATGAATGTGTCTTTCATGTCATTCCATATGTCCTCAATAGACTTATCTATGAAGCATTGTGTATCTACATAAATGGGAATGGTAGGATTTTTAATTTCAACTGCTTCATCGGTGCTTGCCTCTAAAGCTTCTTTGTAGCCCACTTTACATGTAGTGGGAGGCATGGTTCTAACAGATAATGAAACAATAACAATAATTGTAGCTCGAACACTTGTTTATAGAGGCACATTCATGGACAAAATGATTAGCTTTATGAAATCTCCTAACTATTACGAGAAACAACTTGGAAAATCATATCCAGAGAGCATTCAAATGTAATTGAAAATGTAATCCTGTCAATGACAACACATACCTACTTTCATGGGTAAGAAATATGCATGCAAACAAGGAGGGCATACTTCTAAAGCACAAAGGGAGTTCAAGGGTCATTCAGGGCTTTGAAGTGTGCTCATCTGCTCAAGCTATAGAGAGAGAACATTAAGGTCACACGGCACACTGATGAAGCACAAAGGAGAAGCATTCAGGACTTCAAGGTGTGCTCATGCGCTCAAGGATACTGAGAGGGCGCACTGACACACTTCGAAGAGATGAAGGAATGGAGCTTTGGACCTTTAGGCCTTCAAGGTGCGCTCATGCACTCAGTGTCGAGGAGGGAACACTAGCGCATGTTGAAGGGGCAAAGGGAAAACATTCAAGCCTTTGGGGTGTGCTCAAGAGGTAAACTTGACTTTTCTGGATGTAGTTTTCTAAGTTTATCAGGCTTCAGGTTCCGTAAGTCCATTATGTCATAGAATGGTTCAAGGACAAGTCCAACAACAAGATTGCATGATAGAAATATGGAGAGGAAATATCTACAAGTTTTTTTGGGTGTTGTTGCAATGATGATTAGAATGTGCAGAGTTAATGAATATGTAGAGTCATAGCCTGCAATAGAAAATTAACACTTGTAGAGGTAAGAATAGACTGAAACACCACTAAATAAACTAAAAATAAAAGAAATGATACCAAGGAAATCAAGATCAACAATAAAATAATGAGAGGAAACCAGTAAAATCAACATGAAAAACTTACTTCAAATGTAGATCAACAAAGAGTTTCTTGATCCAAAGATGTACACCCAAGAATAATTATGAGAATGAATGATTAACTGGGTTAATTTAAAAGATATTATATGCAAATCAGTCTCATGCATGCTCACCACTTTTCAAAAAGTGACTGAGTTAGTTAAGAGAAGAGAAGTGGGCTCCTCTTTTCTAGGAGTGTGCCCACATGCAACAAGGAAGCTCATGCATGCATTCTAGAATGATGCATGTCTTTGTGCCAAAGGAGTACACTCAAGGAGGGAGCACTTTCTAAGAATGAAAGAGTGCACTCAACATAAGATAAATTCTTCATCTTCTTGAAGTGCGCTTTCGCCTTAAAGGGTACTTTTCTTGCTTTTGTTTGATTTTTTGAGCTTTTGTGTGCTTTTCGTGTGTGTGCATGGTGAGAAAGGATATTTTCTAAGTCAAGAAAAGTTATGAATTCACTTAACCATGGGCTAGATAACAAAATTTAATCAAAAGGTTAGGTGACGACACTTAGGAAACATTGACTTAAGAGGATGCAAAACTTAGAGAAAGCATAAATAACAAATCAAATAATGTGATGATAGAAGTGGGCTTGGAATGACAGTTCATGTAGGATCCAAAATAGAGTTAGGAAAAAAATTTGGAGTGTCGTTTTCACAATGAAAACACTTAGTGCCACACTAATACAATCCCAACTTCTCTGATATGGTTTTATTTATGCACGAAGTCTCAATTCCCCAGGAAGTATTGATTCAATTAGTGAGTTACCTTAGATCACCACTCTACTTGGTTAAGGATATAGTCTCCCTCATTTCATCACTCGGCATAAAACAAGATAAAGAAATCCATATCATGGTCCTTTTGATGAAATCAAGGGTAATAATAAAACGACGAGTTAAAAACAATGAGAGTATGATTTTTACATCTCCGGTGTTATTCCGCTGCCAACAAGCCTAGAGAGTACCCCAGGTGAGTAATTTCTGAAACACAATCATTGCTTTGCTGCCAACAAGCCTGGACAGTACCCCAACAAAGTCGCTTGCTTCACCTCTCTATGCAAGAATCCTTTCTCTTATTTCACCCTATATTTCTTTATTTTTCATAGAATTGTGTTGAGGCACTTTTTTTTTAATGAGCGGAAGAGGGATCCCAAATTATTGAGAGCAGAAAAGGTTGCTCCTTCAGAGACAAGTTTAATACCTCTAATGCTTTATTTGCTTAAAAAATTTCCCTTAGCTTATTCTACTTAGATATATAGGCAAGAACACATTATTAATAAACAAGACCGAGTGTAGGAATGAGAATCCTAAATAGATACAACCATCATGGTTTTCTTATAGCTTCCTGGCTGAAGCGTCATATTTTCCATCCAAAAATCATCATCTTGAAAGGTTTAAACCAAATCAAAGAAGAGGGTAAAAAGTAAGCCAAGGTTTGTATTTTACCATAACTTGCCTTTCACAAAAGATTAGCCACATCATCTTAAATCTCAAAACCAACTTTATTTGAGGACTAACGAACCGAAAAAGAAAGCGAAGAAAGGAAAATAAAAATAGGAATGAAATGCATCTAACTTGATGCAACTTATCCTAAACTAAACATTATGAGGCTGGGTTATGTGAATGGAACTTCCAATGCAACCATAGAAGTTGCATCCAACCTTTGGGTCAAAAGATGTGATAGTGTAAAACTAGAATAAGGTTCAATGCACTGAAAAATATAAACAACGCAAACATCCACATCGAGAAATAGAAAGAGAAAGTGAAATCACAATGGTGTAACACACTTGACTACTTTATTAGATGAAAAAGTCCACAACAACAACAACTAATAGGTTCATGACCATATAAGACTTAATTAACCACATGTAAGTACATGCCATGAGTCATAGGTCCTAACTAATAAGACTCCTCAAGGGAAACTTCAATAGGATCATGCAAACAATCTTTAGGAAAAATTTGATGAGAAAGACTAGTCAAAGATAAATCCACATCATAAGAAAAATCAATAAGTTGACCAAAATTCATGTTGTCGCATGAGTTGAATTCTTTGATAGCTGATATAGATGGTAGGTTAGATCAAAATATTTGACAATCATGAAGAACACTCTTTGTTTCCTCATTGTAGATTAAATATTTTCTTGAGGTGGGATGTAGTGATGAAAGTTAAACAATCAATTTTAACTTTCTTCCTTGAGGGTTTAAAATTTTAATGTGGAAAAAACAAGAATCCCTCAGGAGAGATTCGACATCCCTCGAGATGACATTTACAACAAGATTTTGCGAGAAAATATTAAACTTACCAAAATCACAAATATTGTCTAGGTGACAACAACTTGACATAACCATCAAGTTAGGTTGAAGTGTCCTACTTACCCAACTTACCTTTGAATTCTGACAATATTGAAAATTAGACTGAGAAAACATGGTCATTTGCTTGTCTAAATAAAATTCATCATTAAAATCATGATATTCGTAAGGGAATTAAGGTTGATCAGATAGAGTTTCAAGATACGACAAAAATCCTCAATTATAAACATGCCATCTTCTTGATCAAAATGATGTATACCTGAAAGAAAATATTCAATAATCACATCAGATTCCATTTCAAAATTTCAAAAATATGAATCTTCTTACAGGAACAAAGATTCATCCACGAGACTTGAACAATAATAACTATACAATTCTAAAAAAAAAAAAAAAAAAAACAAAAACAAAACAAAACAAAACAAAACAAAACAAAAAACCAAAAAACAAACAAACAAAAAAACAAACAAACATACAAAAACCAAAACAAAAAAACAAAAAAATAAAGAAAGAAAGTAATAATCAGGGTCATGGTTGTCCAAGGATTCAATTTGATTAATGGTTTGATGGTCTATAAGAGAAATATCAAGATTCAGATATGATTGATTGATAGGATCAAACAAATCATCATCAAGGGAAAGATGTGAAAGAAAAATCAATTCTTCATCAACTAATTGATCTTCCAATTTACTAATCGGTTCAGGTTCGAAACACTAAACATCAAAAGGAGGTGGACAAGGAACAAAAGGAATATCATATTCTTCTTCAAGAAGTTGAAGTTCCATTTGAACAAGAGAACATGATGAATTTGATTCAAAATATTTCCTTGACATCGTAACTAAGAAATGAAAATTTTCATCCAAAAATTTCCAATCCACATCCTCATCTGGAAATTCATAACAAAGATGAAGGAATTGGTCAACAAAACTTTCAAGTGATTCATTCAATTCCATTATAATATGATCAATTTCATTAAGAACATCTTGATATTCATATTTGTCGAAAACGCGACAAATCTCATTAACCAATTGCTTAAAAGATGTGATAGAAGCAGTGGGCAAAGAATAACACCATTGCTTTGCATGACCATCCATTGTAAGGGTAAAAACCTTGCGAGGATTTCTTCAGAATAAACACCACTTTAAAGACAAAATTGAAAAAACTCAATTATTTAATCAAGGAGGATCGTTGTACCCTTGCTATCGAATTTAAGATGTGACAAGTTATGTAGGAATTCCGCAGGGATTGAAAGATCTAAGCTTTAGGAAAACACCTTAGGATTATGATCTGGGATGAATCCATTAAAGGTGAGAAATTCAAATAGACTTCATAGGCTCATCGTGTCATCTAGCCCTCCTTATAGAACTAAAATGGTGACGATGCTGGATGCCACCAACTTGTAAGGGGATCTCCCTGATGCGAGGTCCCAATTAAACCTCACACAGTTCAGTGTAGGAGTCCCATCTGACTATATGGTCTGACCACCATTGAAAGGTTTCAAATATATGACTTGGTTACAAAACACACACATGAGATTGCAACACCTCTTTGGGAAAGCAAGTATGTAAGATTTGTGAGACACCAAATGTAAGGTACACGGGTGATGAGCCCCAATTTTGGTACAATTTGGGCTCATTTTGGCCTATTTTACTTGCTCAAACCATTCATTTTTATTTGCTTATGCATGCATTTCTTAGT
>APFE030833738.1:240909-263261 GCA_000404065.3 Pinus taeda
TGAGATAAACACAATGATCAGAGTGACATCTAGTATAACCTTGTTCAGACATAAACCTGTCAAATTTTAGATACCACTGCCTTGGAGCTTGTTTTAAGCCATACAAGCTCTTCTTCAACCTGCACACTAGTCTCTCCTTCCCTTTTACCTCATACCCTTGAGGCTACTGCATATATATCTCTTCCTCCAATTCCCCATGGAGAAAGGCTATCTTTACATCTAACTGCTCAAGATGCAAATCTTCAGCTGCTACTAGACTTAGAATAGTTTTGATTGAAGTCATTTTCACAACAGGAGAAAATATCTCATCAAAGTCTATACCCTTTTTCTGTGCAAATGCTTTCACCACAAGTGTAGCTTTATACCTTTTTCTACCTCCATCTTCTTCCTTGTAAACCCATTTATTCTGCAATGTTGTTTTACCTACAGGCAACCTGACTAAGTCCCAAGTCTAGTTATGTGCTAAGGAGTCCATCTCTTCTTTCATGGCTTGCTCCCACTTCTTCTTGGTTTCTACCTGCACTACTTCTTCATAACATTCTGGTTCACCAGAATCAGTCAACAATACATAATATAATGAAGGAGAGTATCATTCAGAGGGTCTACTTATCCTGGTAGATCTTCTAACACCACTTTCAGGGGTTTCGGGTGCTTTTTGCTATTGTGGTTATTGTTCTAGCTGTTGATCATTATGATTTTCAGGCACCATCACTTTTCCTGTGATATCCTCAAGCACTGTGTATTCTCTATTTTCTTTTTCCTGTTTCTTTTCCTACAACTGAGTCTTATACAAGAACTTTTCATTGAATATTACATATCTGCTCCTAATGATTTTGTGATTTTCATAATCATATAAGCGATAACCAAAACCATTAACACCATATCCAATAAACATACATTTCTTTGATTTTTCCTCAAGCTTTGTTCTATTTTCTTTATTAATGTGGACAAAGGCTTCACAACCAAAAGTCTTTAAAAAAGAGTAGTTTACCTTTTTACCTATCCATGCCTCCTCTGGAACACCACCATCCAAGGAACTTGAAGTCCCTCTGTTTATTAGATAAACAACAGTATCTACAACATCTACCCAAAATTGTAAAGGCAATCCTGCATGCAATCTTATGCATCTTGCACGCTCCATGATTGTCCTGTTCATCCTTTCTTACACACCATTTACTTGTGGTGTTCTTGGAACTGTCTTCTCTCTGCAAATTCCATTCTCATAACAGTACCTATCAAACTCTTTGTTGCAATATTCACCTCCATTTTCTAATCTGAGACACTTCAACCTTTTTCCTATCTCATTTTCAACCAAAGCTTTCCATTTCTTGAAAGTATCAAATACATCAGATTTATTTCGAATACAATAAATCCAAGTTTTTCTGGTTGCATCATCAATAAAAGTAACATAATAACGAGAGCCCCAAGAGATGATACCTGAGTAGGTCCCCATACATTTGTATGCACAAGCTCTAACTTTTCTCTCTTCTTTTCTTTCTCAACTCTAAGGAATCTGACTCTCTTTTGTTTTCCGTAAACACAATTCTCATAGAATTTTAAATCAACATGCTTCAAACCTAGCAAAAAATTTCTTGAGTGAAGAATTTGCATCCCCTTCTCACTCATGTGCCCAAGCCTATGATGCCACAATGTCGTATCTTCTCCTATAGAGGTTAAAGCATTAATAGAATTAAAAATACCATTGCATAAATACAATGTACCAACCTTTCCTCCTTTCGCTATTACTAGGGATCCTTTAGTGACCTTCCAGGTTTTATCTGTGAAAGTAGTTACGCAACCTTCGCCTCCCAACTGCCCTATTGAAATTAGATTTTTCTTTAGATCTAGGACATGCCTTACCTCCTTCAATAGCCACTGATTTCAATTTTGTTGTTTTATGAAAATTGTACCCATTCCAACGATTTTACAGGGTTTATCATTACCCAATCGAACCTGTCCAAAATCTCCTTGAACATAATCATGAAAATGTTTCTTATTAGGTGTGGCGTGGAATGATGCCCCTAAATCTACCACCCAGGCATCAATAATATTTTCTAAAGAAAGAATTAAAGCATCTTGCAACACATCACCTATTACATTCGCTTCATGATTAGTTTCTTGCAGCGCGTCTCCTTCTTTTCCCTTTCGAGACTTGCAGTCTTTCTTCAGGTGTCCTTTCTTCCCACATTTCTAGCACACTATTCCCGATCTGGACTTGGATTTGCCTTTTCTTGACTTACTGTGATATGCAGGTCTCTTTCCTCTTTCCATTTTTCTTCCCCTAGTCTCTGCAGTCAAAGCATTACCTGATGTCTCACTGGAGCTTTTCCATCACATTTCCTCACTAACGATTGCACCAACAACATCATCAAACTTTAAAGTACTAGATCCAGAGACAGAGTTACTAATGGCCATAACTAAACCATTCCAACTTTCTGGCAATGAGCACAGAAATAACAGAGCCCTAACTTCATCATCAAAAGTTACCCCTACGGAACTTAACTGACTTATAACTGTATTAAAATCATTTAAATGATCAGCAACAGATCCACGTTCTGACATCTTCATATTAAATAAATTCTTCATAAGAAATAACTTATTTGAGGTCAAGGGTTTTTCATATAGTTTGGCCAATGTCGACCTTAAACCCTCTATTGTCATTTCCTTTGGAATATTAAACGCTACCAATGCCGCTAGGCACACCCATATTGTTCCAAGTGCTTTTCTATCAATAATATCCCATTCTGTGTTTGTCATACTCGTCAGCTTCTTTGTCTTTCTTCTCAATGGTAGGTACAGATCTCTCTAATACAGATAATATTCCATCTACATCTTCCACAGTTGGTAGTTTTAGTCGTTAAATTTTTTGACCCTAAACCTACCATCTTTCGCCATTACTCCCACTTGAACCAGGAACCCTTCTCTCCTGCGAGTTTATCAGCAAAATAGACGTTCGACTCTGATACCAGTTGCTAGAAAATTATATATTATAGATCTACATAGACGTAATACAATTCCCTCATATATAGTGAGGGGTTGTCTTCTAGGGAAAAAAACCTGAAATTAAACATAACTTCTACAGTCAGATCACCCGCCTAATGAACGACCCAGATTGAATACAAAATTACAACATTTTATAAGGTAATTTTACATCTATTCTTAGCTTCGAGGGCGCTGCCCTTGAACCGCTGCCGAGGGACCGCTGGCCCCCGAACCCCCTAGCTGGGTGAGATTAGGCCCCCCATGCCCCTCGTGTGGAGGGGTGTACAGTCTTCCTAGGGTATACATTTGGCTGAAAAATTTGAATACAAAAGATAATCAAGCTCCACACTCAACAATCCACCCCATTCTATTATGGGTTGTGGGGCATTGTCAACTCTTGTCGAATGTCTTCTTTCAAATAGAAATTTTTAAATTCATTTGACACATACTCACACCCATTATCACTCTTGAGAACCTTCGCCTTCGCCTTCTTTCTAGTTTCTTTCTAAATTAGTGCCTTGAATTATATGAACTTGGAGAATGCCTCATCTTTCTTCCGCATGAAGAAGATCCAACACTTCTGTGAGAAGTCATCAATAAAAATGAAAAAATATTTGTGTCTAGTAGTGGAAGCTATTGAGAAAGTTCCACATACATCAGAGTGGATCCTTTCCAAGTTGATTTGTTGTCTTGATCATGGAATGTGTATTTTGTGTATTTCCCCAAGGTACATCCTTTGCATACGTCATGTTTCTCAAGTGCTCCTTTAGGTAGGCCAATGGTTATTTTCTACATAATATTCAAGGTGCCATGATGCAAATGGCCAAGTATTTTGTGCCAAATTTGATCCACATTGTGGCCTTCCACTTTCTCTACCTTAGTGCTTAATGCAACACAATCTTCCATGTCTAGCTTATATAGGCTCTTCACACAAACCCTGGTCTGCTTCACCTATCCCCTGGCTATATGTTTCAGGAATTCCTTTCCTTTGTTCAATAATGAATCCAGACAGGTGAGGATAGTTTTAGAAGAGGAGGAATGACATGTTATAGAGTTTTGTGAACCCAAGATCGCATCATAACCACGATCTTCCAAAACTGCAACAAAGACGAGATTTTTCTTTAGGCTCGGAACAAACATGACATCCTTGAGCCTAAGAGGGGAGCTCGACTCCCTCTAAAAGGTGATTGTACCAATATCAACCGCATTGTAACTTCTTTCATCCCCAAGCTCGATGTGCATCTACAAATATTTCTCCTCCAAGTCATTGAAAAAGTATTTACACCCTATCACATGGAACGATGCTCCTAAGTCCAAGTACCACACACTCCCCATCACTGTGTTGTCCATGCATGTGATAAGGGTAAAGTCAAGCTCAAAATTTGAATCAAAGGCTTCACCCAAAGCTCCTCTTGAGGTCTTCTTGCTTGCCTTACTGTGTGGACACTTTGTGGCATATTGACTAAATTCATGAGATTGGAATCATTTAATTTTGGACAAATCTTTCTTCTTTCCTCCTTGGCTAAACTCTGGTTTGATTTGAGATTTCTTCCCTTTTCCTTTATTTCCCTTTCCAACCAATGCATTGTTTTCTTCATCCTCAATCTTGGATGAAGTCCCATGTTTGGTATTCCACCTTATTTCCTCCTATACCAAATTGGACCATAAGCATTCCCAATTTGATCGTTTCTCCCTCCCATTCACCGAATCTTGATAGCTATGTCATCTCTTGGGAAGGCCCAAAAGTGTTAAGCTTACCAAGTTACCCTCTGCTACATTTACACCAACCCCACCAAGTTCATAATGACATTGTATGAACCTTCTCACATACTACAGAATAGTGTCACTCTTCCGCTTTCGCATCTTGATATTTCAAAGTTCATCCTTGAGTGTCAGCTTCTTTTGGTCACTACTATTCTTGAACATTTCTATCAGTTCTTTCTACATTGCGAACGAAGTTTCTTTCCCATGGATATTTGAGACAATGTGATCTCGTACTCCCTCCAATATTATTCTCCTCACCTTAGATACATATTTATTCCATTGAGAAAGGTTATGGGCATCATATTCCACTGGTTTTTGCAACGTATGTCTTGATGTATTCTTGCAATTCATTGTCATCCAATACCACCTCCATGTGATCCTTCCATGCGATGAAATTAGAAATTCCTTCCAAGGCATAATCCAACCTCATTCCATTGAAGCTAATATTCTCAACTCTAAAGAGATCATGCTACAATGAACTTCAAATTTGACTCTCATGAGAAATAACTTCGAAATTCCTTCTCTAATGTGAATCCTTCTCTGATACCATGTAGAAATTATGGTGTATATTTGCAACTGCTCATGCATTTTTAATCAAAACCATAAGAAAAAAACCTATTGTACTTCTCTCAAAAGTAAATTCACAATTTAGAACAAAATTTTTAGACATGCAATAGGAAATAACACACATGCACACAATATTTTTCTTAAGGAAAGCAATATGCTAAAAACCCCATTGTCTTCTTGCATCAATTTGATGCATAGAGATGTATTATAATTACTTTTCTCAACTGAGCACAACCTGCAAGTGAATAACCTATCTCCCTTCTCACCGTAGCTGAGAATTAGTCAATTTCTTCCTCTGCTTGAGCCCCTATTTTCTTGTGCAATTCCTGAGAAATTAGGTCCCTATTATTTAGGAATTTCTCCAAAATGGTTTGTGCAATTCCAAAAGTTGATCATAAGACTGCATGCAACAACTGTACACTCAATACTAGTCTATAACTAATATTACATTACCTTGGAATCTCCACCACAGCTAGGGAACTTGAATTCTCTGCATGCACTAGATGTTTTGGGTTGATTGATTAGTTAACTGAATGATCACTGAGTTTGACAGAAGTCCCACTGCACAACTAACCTTCCACTAGTTCCTCCAAATGTTGGAACTATTTTAACTGAAAACAACTTGAGATAACTAACCTTGATTGCTACAAATTAGCAATTACACATGCTTAACTGAACTCTAACTCCTCTGAATAAAATTTACTACGTAAATTGGGTGACACAAGCCACGTCACACAAGTTAACCGCGTCCAAGTTTTCTGTTGATATGGAAATTCAAATTTTCTCAATCAATAAGCCATGGCAGTTTCATGTGGCCTTTAACTGATGCGATGACATATTGTAGAATAATGTCTTTGGTGATCTCCAAGCCTTCATGTTTTGATGCTTTCTTGATGTGTTCTATGTACTCCATGATCTCTTGGAAGATGATTTCCCTACCTTTTATTTATTCAAATGATCCTTCTGAAGGCATCCCAAGTTTATGTGCTAGATACTTGAAACCATTGTGTGAACAACCATAAGCAGAAATGGTGTTAGTTGCATGTTCTCCAAGAGGGTTGTAATTTTGATAATGGAGTCTCAGTTGCAATCATTCCATTTCAATGGAAATCCCATCCTTTATAACCAACTGTGGTGGAGCATTTGGATATTTGGCAACCCATTCCTAAAGTTGATCAACTGCTCTACTTACCACTTTCAGGAGCTTCAAGACTTATTGTGCTTTCTTATGAATGCGAATGAGAGGAGACAATACCTGTTGTAGAAGTATCATCTCATCATATAACTGTACCATGGTGTCCTCCATTGGCGCTAGTTCCTCCTGCATGGTTGAATGCCATTCTACTATACTAAATTTGTGTGAAGATAACCATTGATTTTCCATAGCAAGGTGTTCTACCTGTTTCTTCACTACAACTAGCTCTCTCCTTAATCATGAATTCTCATTAAAAAAGAAAATAGAGTTGTAAATACTAAGACTGGGTTCTAAGGTGATCAAATGTGACATTTAACACATCCATGAATCTGTCTTCAGGTGGAGGCATGGTTCTTGTTTCATCAAATGCGAGATTGTTGATTCGATTTAATCACTATTAATATGACCAAATCACAACCATTAATTGTCAACCCAGGGTAGGTCTATTTATTTCTAAGGAGTATGCACTATCTATGCTGATAAACTTTAGCCAAGAGTAAAAATAAAAGACAAAAACAAATGTCACTGAATTTAACTGCAGAAAGTAACACTCTTGTAGAAATCAAAAACATTCTACAGAAATGAAACCACACTTCATGTTACCAAGGAAAAGGCACACCACACACCACACAACTAACTTAGCTGGCTAGCTGAATATTATGTTCAAATCAATCCTATGTGACAGCATATCAAAAATCTAGAAACATAAATAAACCCATTTGACAAATTACACGACGATAGAAATAACTTCACATTACTAAAAGGAACAATAATTAATCTACCACTATGTTATTGTTGTTGCTGCAATCCATGCTAAAGAGGAGGGCCCTTCCTCCCTAGCAGGGCACAAGGATGAAATGCATATTAGTAATGTCTCAACACCATATCTGTAAAAACATCAGCAATGCTATTATTTGTATTAAAATGGTTATGAATTACAGAAGAAAAATGACGATGTTGTTTGTCCGTGTTTACATGGAACTGAGTCCCATTTATAAGATTTACATGCCCAAAATGAGAAACATATATGTCATGATAATCTCATGATTCTCATGTTGATCAATATTGAGAGAGAATAGAAATCGTTACAACAAGTTCTAAATACAAGGCCTATTGTTGTTACCTCATTTCTCAAAATCACAACTGCCTTGATTCCTTAACCGCCCATAGATCATACAAACTTTATGACAATTGTCCTATGGAATAGTACGCACGGTCGTAGATAGTTGCAGTGTAGTCAACATCTCATGGTGTAACAACAATTTGAGGTGTAAAAACAATGCTTGAGGTGTAACAAAAATTCGGGGTGTAACAGGAATGGTCTGAAACAACAAGTACTCAAAACCCCTTGGTGAATTATCACGCCATTGTTCATCCTTTGGCCATGGACTTTGGAGCATCACTTGAAAGAAATAGAGCTAGAATTTTTTTTTCCAAATTTTCCTCAATTAGCCGTCAAGAAGATATCACCTCATTCATATTTAACAAAAATGGAAAAATAATATATCATAACAAACATGGATTCTTATAACCAGGAAAAAGGTAATTATGATATAAATTCTAGAGGTTCAAAGGTGAAATGGTCAAGGATGGGGGGGAAAAGGTGTCCAAAATATGCACAAAACTTGCACCCAACATCTCCCCCAAGCTGAAGCAATTGCATGTCCTCATGAAAAAATACTTCAGAGCTTGGTGCTATAATTCATATGCAGTTCTGTCAAATTATATGCATTAGCAATGTCCCCCTCTACAAACCTGTAGCCTTGAGTGGCCATCAGTTGATGTGACCAAGATTCCTCCTCATAATCACACAACTGATACTCAGGATGGTACTCTTCCACTAGTAGCCAAATCAAAGGATACTTAAACCTGAGTCTTATCCAAAAGGCACCCAATAGATCCATAATCCAGGCATACTTTGGGAATCGTACAAAAGCAACCAAATTTTTTTGAAAACCAAACATGTCGCTCTCTTGTAATCCTGCACTACTAACCTATGTGCATTTATGCCACCATGTTAGTGCATGACTCTTCATATGCACAAAAAGGTTGAGGCAGAGCTTCACAATTCTTCTCTTGTAGATGGTTGTATGTTCCTTGACATCTTGAACACTCAAAAATTTCCTAAAAGGTCATCTTAATTTTGCGACCATACCTAGTTCAGCCCGGGTCATTAATGTTTCTTTCTCTGCATTCACATTTGCTGACTTCATGGCCATGTGCCATTCTATCTGATTTTTCATAAAAGCAATAAAGGCGCACAACTGCAAATCGCCCATGTAAGAAAGAACACACGCAACCATGTGCATACTAGCATGCTTACAAATTATATTATGGAGGAGAATATCGCAAAGAAAGCTTTGATCATGGAAATCACAGGCACAAAAAAGGGTCCAAAAAGGTTCAGGTAGAATTACCCAAATGCGGCCTATTTTCATAGACCACCTTCAACTGAAACAAGAAAAAATATTCCCACAGAAAAAATGGGTAGGACAGAGAGGGTCTTCTACAGCCTAACAGATTTAGGGCGAGTTCATGCAGCTTTTGTTTATCATTCGTTAAATCCCGAACCTACTGTTGCAATAACTGCAATTGCTTTTCTTTCTTCTTTATAGCTACCTATTTTCCCAATCTTCCCCATTTTTCTGCCAATTCCTTCTCAACCCATTTCTCCTTGAGTGAGTTTACTTCTTTCTGGTGTGCCACCAGTGAGATCACTCCTTGCAACAAGAGTGCCTATTGTTTCCACTTCTGCAACTCTGATATCAATAAAATTTTCTCTAAACACCATCCTGATTCGGGACCTTGTGTTCCTTCACATGCAATATCACTTGGGGGTGTAACAACATCCTGAGGATTGAGTTGCTCCATTTTGGATGTTGGTTCTTGTGTAACAACAAAATCATTAACGGGTTCTTGTGTAACAACCTCTTCTTTTCATCCCTGGGTAGCTTCTACCTCCACTATTGGTTCTTCTGTAACTGCAGTGTCATTGGTAGGTTTTTGTGTATCAACTCCTGGGTCTCTACTCCTGGGATGCTCTGTTTTAGCTGCCGGTTCTTGTGTATCAGCAAGGTTGTCAATGGGTTCTTCTGTAACAGATTCCCAGGGTTTGGTCTGAGTTTCCATCGAGATAGTGCTCGCAACACAAACTTTGTATCTGATTTATACTAGGTTTATGGTGCATGTCGCACTCACAGGACCTCGTGCAAAATCCACCTTAATTTTTTCCATTACTTATGCCAGGGTATCCAAGCCTGGGACCCTTGCTTCTACTCTACTTCCTTCTAATTGTTGCCTTAATTTTTCATTTTCTTCTTCTAATTTTTTTATTTTTAAGCAACAAAAACTGAGTCTCATCCTTACCTGGCATAGAGTCTTCTTCCAGATGGAGTTGTTCCCCTTATTTCTGCTTCCTCGTGTCCTTGTTCACTTCTTTGCTGGATGAAGGTGAAGATTATGGTCGTGAACTGACTTTTACCCTTTTCTTCGGTATCCTGTTTCCTATCAACTTCTTCAATGATATTTTCTCGATCCTACCTTCCAAATATTAGCCTCGTTCTCTAGTCTTCCTTGCTTCCTTTGGGGCATTAGGAATTTCAGTTTGCCTCTTGCGAGAGGTCCTTGTCTTTCTACTCATGAATTATTCCCAGCTTCTGCCTTGTCATTCCAATGCATCCAATACGATCAATTTAATAAGACCTTGATTAGTGACACAAGTTTCTAGGTGTGCAATAGTTTTTACAGTCCCGGACATGTGCTTGATGTTTTCTAACAAGAAATATGGAAGGTTAACCAGTTGCATGTGTTGTAGGTGGTTTAGCAGTGAAAAATGGTAGTTAAACACAATTGTTTCCCTTCCTTTGTAGGTAATGTACTTGATAATGTACAGGGCAACATCTCCCCATAGCTGAGGGAGTGATGATCTGTCAATTCCCATACCCTTCTTCTCCAACTGTTCCTCTCCTTGAAGGAATTTTGCCTTAAGAGAGGGTGTTGGGAACAGGATTCCCCCCAGGACAGTTTTGGGGCTAAAAGCCTATGTTTTGGGTCGAATTTTGTAATAAACTTGTAAAGACTCCACATTTTGTGGTTGTGGAGCACGAAGGTGTCATGAGTCATAAAGGGTTGTCCACCCTTATTTTGTAAAGTAAATTCGGCTATAAAAAATCTACCCATGGTCTACAGACCATGGGATTGAATAAAAATAGCTAAGCTCTAAGTAGTTTTAAGGTAATGAGATGAAGTCAGATAGTCATAGCTTGAAGTAAGAATTCTAAGTTTTGTGTTGTAGCATAAGTAGAGGCTCTGCAGCTGAGTGTCTAGAGGCCTAGGGTGGAAGTCCACATCTAAGTGCGTAGACCCCTATAGTTGTGTGCGCAGGGTGGATAGAGTCTAGGTGCACAGACTAAGTGTGTAGAGGCTCTACAGCTGAGTGTGCAGAGGCCTAGGGTGGAAGTCTGTAGCTAAGTGCGTAGAACCCTGCAGCTGTGTGCGAAAGAAGGAATTTATGCCATAAATGGTGATAATGAACTCCCTTCCAAACTTAGAATTTATTTCCATGGAGGAAGGGATAAGGGATTGATGTTCCTTAACTCCCTTCCTCAATATGAGCTCAAAGGAGTAGATAGGTTTGAGAAACTTCTAAAGGAATCCAATGGATAAGGAATCTTTCAAACCCCAATGGAAATTCACTCAAATTTGCCCAGCACAGGCCAAAGAGGGACCAAGTGCGCTGCATAGCACCCTGTCAATGTATGGTTTGCATTGCAGTGCGCCCTAATGAAGGCCTACCTATGTTGGTCTTCTTAGAGGTAGTTTCTGGATGATTTTGGTCATGAAACGTCTTGGGAAGCTAGGCAATCTGATGGTTGACTTCTTTAGGGCATGTAACAACTGAATTAGGATTTGATGGGCCCTAATAGTACTAATCGGTAAGTTGGGGTTGATGTTCCCAAATGGACCTGAAGCACTCGAGTGCTGGCACTTCAATAATGTTGACATTGTTTATGGGTCCACCCCAACCTCTTCTTCCTCTATTTCCATTTCTTTCTCCTGCTCCGGTGGAGGTGATTTCTAGCCCTCTTGTGCCTTTTCTATTGCCTTCTGTGCTATTGCTACTACTGCTATGGCATTTTTCTGTTCTGTTGCTTCCTACACAGCGTCCGTGCCTCCTGTGCTTTTGTTTCCGCAGCTTCTTTCCTTCTCTTTTCTGCCAACTATGCCATGTGTAGTTTGGCCTCCTCTTTCTTCTTCTGCACAACAGAATTCTCCACCACAACGATGTTTGGGGTGTGCCACTCTAGCGACCATGTCTCCAGTACATCGAAAATCACATCATCTGTGGCTATGAAGGGTAGCTCGCTCCATTTCTTGGTCGGGTCCTTGTGCGCGCTGAGATATATGTGGTGAAAGTGTGCCTTAAATTCTGTAAAACTTTACAAGAGGTTGAAGATAGTGGGTGATAACCGCGGCTTGCAGTTAATCCCCATTCTGATGTTCACCTCCATGAACACCCAGAATATCTTAATGTCATGGATCTGGTTCACGTCCTTAGTGGCCCAGAGCAAATCATACTTCGCAGCCTCCAGCAAATCCCTTGCAATTGTGGGGAACTGGCTGTCCTTGACGATTCCCCTGCCACCAAAACTATGGATAGAAAAATCCATGCATAGTGGAACATTTTTCCTTATTACTGTGCCTCGCGACAGTTCTCCAAGAACTCTTTGCATAAGAACTCGAACTAGTTAAACTGGACCCCTTCTGCGCATTGTTCAGCAAGTGCCACCACCAGTGCGAGGACCTCGTCTGCATGACACTTTCGCATGACCTTTCCCGCCAGTATCTGAGTCGCCACCCTGACTACTTTGTTGTTGATACTAGAGATCACGTAGCCCATCTTCTTCTTTTCCAGATTTTATTTCTTCTTCATGGCCTCCGTAATGGCCAAATCGCTGCTCTTCCCCTCCGAGATGTCTACAGGGTCCTCTCCTCTGCATGGGAGCTGGGTAATGTGATCGATTAAGTGGTTCGTGATGGGGATGGGCTCCTCCAGCCATAAACACCCACCATGCACCAGGAAAAGAAACTGCCTGATGACAAAGATCATCAATGGGGTGCAATGGAAATGTGGCACCCAGAGCATGTTTAATAACCCTGCCTTTTCCACTCCGCGTAACCACTTTCGCAGCTCCAATTCTATAATCCCCGTCATGGTGTTCTGCTTGGGCTTCATGAGGTGCATGGTCTCTAGGTGAGGGAATTTCTCATGGTCAGCGAGACAGAGTCTGGAGAGAGCTCTTGCTCTCATCAAGGTCCTTGGGCACTTTGGCCTTCCCCTTCCATGGGAGGATATATGCAGGCAGCTTTGTTGGTGGGTACATAGGCTCAGTTTCTTCCTCCATGCCTTCATCCTCATCTTCTTCAATTATGAGGTCCTCCAGGTCTTCCTCCTCCTCATCAGTTTCCAATTTAACTGCTTTCCCTTTCTCCTCCATTGTTAATTTGGTGTGTAGCGGGTTTGGAGGGGACACACGCACCAAAATCATCAATTTTTTGTCTTTCTTTGGCCTTGGCATGCACAGTGATTTAGGGATTTCTACCACAATCTCTACACCTTTAGGGGAATATTCTACGGTTAGGGCCTGTGCGTCCTCTTCGATAGTCATGTCTGGAATTTCCCTAGCTTCTTCAAATGTTGCCATCTTGCTTGTCCAGAAATCTCTCAATCGCTCACTCAGGGCCCCAATCAACACTCTACACAAGGTACCCAGGTCTCGGATCAGAATACACGAGCCATACAATAGCTCAATTCGAAAATGACCAAGTGTTGTTTGCCCAACATCCCTTTGTAATTTATAGCGTCTTTTGAATTTGAATTCGACCATTCCCCCCAAATCTGGTTCATTAATGCTACCTTGTTGGTAGATTTTCCCAAATCTTACCCATAAAGTGCATCTTAAATGCCTACCACTTGCTCCATTTGGTCTCAAGTCAAGCATCACATTTTGAATAGTGACTCCAACAGTTACTTTATAGCCAACCTGCATGGCAGCGCAGCCCCCTTGCACGGGCATGGACCTTGTGACACTTTGCTCCTGCGTGTAGCTCCAACATCGCGCAACTCTTGGGCAGAGTATTTTATAGTCCCACACCTCCTTTCAACTGCTTGGAGTGTGTGGAGTTGATCCGTTTAGTAATATGCATTGCAATCCAAGGCATCAGGCTAATTAACTCTCAGCGGTAGTCCCAAAATTCGTCAACATGATCATGCGCACCCTGTTTTATCACACTGGTTTTCTTATCGAGAAAATTCTTCTTTATTTTGTCCTCAAGCTTCTTGACTTCTGCTTCCAGCAGAGTACCTTACTACCTCAATCACACCCTTTCTTTCATAATTTCTTGGAGCCTAAGATCACCCTGTTGGATTTCTTCCTCAGGTCCCAAGCATTATGCTTCATTCGGTTGCGCGACCCCTTCTTCCAAGGTTTCACAAGTCGTTGCATCTACCAGTGCTACTATGTGTGGACTAGGCATTTTATACTCTATGGGGATTACAACATTCACTCCATACTTCAGCCTCAGAGGCGTCTGCTCCATCAGTTTCTCACACGTGGTTCTATAAGCCCACAAAACAACTAGTATGCGCAGGTCCCAATCAGTCCGCTACGCATAATATACCTTGTTTAGTGCTTCGTGTACTTCGTTAAATGCTTCTACATGGATAAACTTCTGCACAATTGTTTTTTCCACACTCCATTTTTCCAACCAGAGGGGTCACTCGTGCAATTGCCCCGTCCTCACATGCTTAATGACTGTGTCTCCCAACACGAAGTTTATGTGCATCTGTGCAGGTTTTTTAAGATATGCATGTATCCATCTAGACAGGTGTGTGCGCGGATCGTTCCGTCCAACAATATTGTCTGTTAATCACATCTGAGGCTTCCCAAACCATATGTGCATCATTCTCCTGCATTAGTGCGAGTCCTCAAAGCTTCCTTGGTGCTTACCCCACTACCTCACGGGCATAGCACATAATACCCATTTCAAAGCCTCGAAGCGTTGTTGTTCTGGCACTTCTCTTTCAAATCTGTTCAGGAAGGCATCTACCTTGCTTAACCCATCATACATAGGTAGATCCCTTACCTTTGTCAATATGTAGTGCAGTAATCTCATCATCATGTTACAGTTCAGCGTGGTTACCTCGTGTAACCAGTTTTTCCATCGCTCTATCTCCTCGTCAGAATCCGATGTACAGGAGCTTTGACGCTCCCATGAGATTCATCCATTTGCGGTGGAATTTACCCAGTCTTTCTCTCGCATGGTTATCTTGTAGATTTAGTCCAAGTCGCCGTCACTTTCATAGTCATGCACTAGCTCTGTGTAGCACAAACCTTTTGCAAGGTCCAAAAGTATGACTACACGCAGAGACTTTTTCTCAAAAATCATCTTGCACTTCTTCAGATTTATCATCTCATTCATGTCAGTGGCCCAATCTATCCCTAATAGCGTAGGGTAGGGATTGTTGTCATCACCAATCTCTATCACTTCAAAATCTACCAACGCGCTTGTTCCTTCAGTGTCCATGGTGAGTCCTTGCAATCTTCCCATAGGTAAGATATTTTGCTAGTTTTTCATTCACAGTTGGATAGGAGACCATTGCAGCATAGGCCTTCCCATGCACTCCCATGTCTAATTCGGCAAAATTTTCATGCCCGATCCTAGGTCTAGAATCACTTGGTCCATCTCATATTATCCAATTTGAGCGTTCAATCTCATCTCTCTTCCCGTCCTCGTCACATGCTTTCCAATCTTCCAGACTATGCGTGGTTCTCCTAGCATGGTCCTAGCACATCTATTTATGAGTTCTTGCAATCCCTTTACAGTCTTGCTATCATGAAACAACCTCATTCATGTTTCCAGGAACTTCATGAGCATCGATTGGTCCATGTCTGGCTCTGGTCTATCTTTTGTTCCTGAAGTGGAGGCACCAGTGAAGCTCATCCTAGCTTCCATGAAGGTTTCCTTAGCGCAATCCAAATCTAACTCTAGTTCTTTCGTTGAAGCCTTGCGAACCTAAGTACTATCTTCAGGTTGCCTGCCTTTGTCATCCCCTATTGTAATTCCACTTCAAAGCACAATGTTCACATTAGGGTCTTCCTTGCACGGCTCAAACCTCATCATTTGCAGATTCTGTTTTGGGGGAGGTTGGAGTGCTCCCTTATCACGTAGTCTTGCTATCAGTGTGGGACAATCCTCCATCTCATGATCAAACAAGATACAATACAAGCATGATGGACACGTCAGATTCATACAATCATGGACATAATGTCCTGGCCCTCCACAATTGTAACATATCAGTTGTCCGCAACCTCTTTCAAGTCCTCCTCCACCTCGGCCTCGTCCACGCCCCTAAAATCTGGTTCATGCCATCCCTGCGTTCTGGTCAAGGGGCCACATTTTGGCCTAAACTCTGTAGGTGGGAGTCCTATCCATCATCAACTCACAACTTCTACAGGTGTGCTCATCATGTCCTACTAACCTACAAAAATTACAAAACAATTGTTGCGAATTCTGCGTGTACTTCTGCAATAAATTGCAGTTGTCCATAGCATGCTTTCCCCCTATGACAAATTGTGCACCATAATGCAAGCATCATGCTAGGTCCTACTTATGCCTCCGATCTTAACGACATTGATCCTCCTCCCGTGAGGTAATTTGTGAACATTGGGTAGTGGTCCTTGTCATGACCTTGATACTTACATTTAATAGACCATACCTCGTCACACAATTCTGGGCAAATTGCCTTGTCCTATTTCAGACTCTGCATCTCAAGGCACAAGTTTTTCAATAGCACGTGGATCTGCTGAACTCCCAGGTTTGGATCTTGTATCAGGGTCTCATGTAGTCTCATCGCGATCTCCAAGGCCTTGGCCTAAGTTGTTAGCCTCTGTTGTGATAGCATGTTCCTTAAATGCAGCGTTAGCGATGCTACAAACCTTTTGTGGTGCTATCCATCCGTCAAAGTCATGTTAGCCTCGCGAATTGTGTAGTTCAGTCTCTGATCCAACTCCCAAGGGGTCTCGCCTAGTAGCATCATGATCTTCTTGAACCCAATGATCAATTGTGCCTCTGACTTCGGATTGTTAAATTCTTTGTTCAACGCAATTTGGATATCCATGATCCCTGCATTCAGATTGTCATTGGAATTCTTAATGTACCAGTTCAGCGCGCGATCCTACAGAGCACTAACCAACGTTGTTTTCTTTATATTGTCATCCATAACTCCTTGTGCTTCCCATACAACTTTTATCATGAACCAAAACTGGTCCAGATCTTCATTTCCTACTCCCTTGAACACTAGAAATTTTATCGCACTTGCCATATTGACTCACGGTGGTGGTAGAGGTTGTATGGGCAAAGATGGGGGTGAAGACGATGAAACTAGAGGTGGTGTGAATGGGGGTCGTATGCGCGTAATCCTCTACCTTATCAAATTGATTGCACTTCTTGGTGGAACCTTCACGAGATCTTCCTCATCCCCTCGCAGAGGTAATCAAGGGGCTAGTTTATAGTTCTGTACTACCTTCATTTCTGTAAATTCTCTGACTTCGGGTAGCCCCAAACATCAATGTATTCACATAACCCACTTTTCACACAGTAGAATTTTAATCCAAGTGTTCAAAGACTTAACGTACTTACCTCACAATCCTTTGAGGAAGCATCGTTCTGCCCTGCTATAGTTGACTAAAGTATCTACCGCGAACTCAGTGATGTCGATCAAGCCATTGATGAAAAGTGTGCGTGATCTTATCCTCTGACGCTTCCAATTTGCACACCAATTTTGGAGTCCACACAATAGGTCTGTCAAGCTTACACCTTCCTTGGCTATCTGCTAACTTCACGATCCACTCGTATAGCTCAGTAGGGAAAGATGCGAAGAAAATTTTATGGATATCTGTGTACAAGTAGCAATCTAACCACTCTTCTTTTGATAGTCGCAGACTCCTATTCTCCTGCACCGCGAACTCGTGAATCTTCCTATCCAACCAATCCTCAATTTCTTTCTTAGCTAGATTCTAGTGATATGACATCAGACATCTCTATGCAGATCCTGATCCCAACAATAGAACCATTTGTTGGCTTGTTGGGGCTTGACCCAGGTTAGAAGTTATTTAGCCAAAAAAATCCCTATACTATTGGCCCTTTTGGCAACAGTTCATGGAGCACAGACTGAGGTCTCACTCGAAGTAATATGCGGGGGTGCTGGAACCAGGTTTCCGCACCCTTGAGATGTCTGAGGGAGTGATTTGGTCTGACTGTGAGTCTCTTCACACAGGTTACTTCGCGCACTTCCCTCGTCTACGCTCCCTGATATATTCGCCTTCGCGCAGCCCTAACCAGGGGTTGTGGGAATTCCACACTGTTGGGGCAGTGACCTGCACTATTTCCCTAAGTGGCACCTAGGATCTTACTTATCTTCTTACACCAATTAGTTATCTTCACGCAAACGGATGCCTTCTGTTATATTTACTTATTCAGCACATTCATATGAGTTTGCATAGTAAATAAATAGTAAGCTTTGCAATTCATACCCAATAATACATAAAACTAGAAAAGATACACATAAATATGGTAAGATTTCTCTTTATTAATGCTTCCAATGGTTACAGACTCGACTTGCCCTGTGCACTTAGCTACAGGGGTTCCTGCACTCAGCTGCATACTACTAGGCCTCTGTGCACTCAGCTGCAAAGCCTTCTCATACTCTACAACCCAAAGACACGACTTACACTTCAACCCAATGTTTCTATTCTTTCTATTAGATTCATTTTTTTCTCGACTTAGAGCCTCACTCTATTTATACAATTCCATGGTCCGCGAACCATGGGTAGATCTTTCGAACCAACATTACATTACAAAAACAAGGGCATACAACCTTGTGACTCTATTATGGCTTCGCGCTCTGCGCCCACAATTCGCGGAGTCTTTACAATGGACTTGGTCAAAACTTGGGCTTTAAGCCCCAAAACATGTATTGGGGTGATTCCATGCCCAACAGGAAATAACAGAGCCCTAACTTCATCATCAAAATTTACCCCTACAGAAATTAACTGACTAGTAACTGTATTAAATTCATTTAAATGATCAGCAACAGATCCACCTTTTGACATTTTCATATTAAATAAATGCTTCATAATAAATACCTTATTTAAGGTCAATAGTTTTTCATATAGTTTGGCCAATGTCGGCATTAAGCCCTCTATTCTCATTTCCTTTGAAATATTAAATGCTACTGATGCCAGTAGGCACAGCCGTATTGTTCCAAGTGCCTTTCCGTCAAGAATATCCCATTCTGTATCTGTCATACTCATCACCTTCTTTTCCTTTCTGCTCAAGGGCTGGTAGTGATCTCTCTGATACAAATAATCTTCCATCTGCATCTTCCACAGAGCAATGGAACACATAAAATACTGCAGAAATATAAAAACATAAAACACATAAAACAAGAGAGACATAGATATACGTGGTTCACTGAGTTTGGGCTACATCCACGAAGAAACAACCAGTCCTTCCTTTTGTATTATCCAGCAAACTGAACAGATACAACCTACAGTAGATCTGTTGTAATTCCCTCTTCTCTCTTAATCTCCTCTCTCTTCCTCACTCAGAATATAGATATACATAGACGCAATACAATTCCCTCACATATAGCGAGGGGTTGCCTTATAGGGAAAAAAACCCTAAATTAAATAGAACTTCTACCGTCAAATCTCCGCCTAATGAACAGCCCAGATTGACTAAGAAATTACAACATTTTACAAGGAAATTTTACATCTATTTTTAGCTTCGGGGGTGTTGCCCCCGATCCCCTTACTGAGGGGGCTCCCAAAGGTCGCATTCACCCCCCTGGACCCCCCTGCAGCGAATATTTTATGGGCGGCGTTGCCGCCCCATTTCGAACCAGGGTCCAATGCAGTGATACCTTTGAATAGATAAGATAATAAAGCTCCACAACCAAAAATTCCTTCTCTAGTACCATGTAGAAATTCTATGTAGATCAGAAACTGCTCATGAAATTTACTAAATCATAAGACTCAAATCTACTATACTCATCTACGGAAAATAATTCACAATCGAGAACACATATCATAAACATGCACAAAGATTTAACACACATACCAAAATATTTATCTATGGGAAATAAATTGCTCAAAACTCCTTACTATTTGTATAACATTAATCAAAGAATAGAGAAGAAATACAATGCTTTCTCAATCCTGAGCAACCTATGCAAGTGTATAGTCTATCCCTCTGCTTCAATGACTGTCTCTAACCAATACTTAGCCAATTTCTAAGCCTTCCAAACTCCATTTCCTTATGTTATTCCCTTGGGAAATTTCCCCTATTTTTAGGAATTTCACACCAAGGAATTGCGAAATAGCCTTAGGTCAATCTCTGATTGCATGCCCCACATGTACACATGGGAATATGATACAACTAATAGTACATTGCCTTGGAATCTCCATCTCAACTCTGTAACTCGAATTCTCTACATTCAAAAATTATTTTGGGTTGAATGATCAATTAATTGGTTGATTACTGAGTATGGTTGAAGTTCCACTTCCACAACTTGACCTCCACTAGTTCTTCTGAGAGTTAAAACTAGTTAAACTAACAATAACTCAAATTAATTGAAATAGATTGTTGCAAATTAGAAATCAATCATGTATAACTTAACTCAAGCTTCTCCAACTCTAATTTACTGAGTTAACTAAGTGACAAGAGCCATGCCACCTCAGTTGAGTACCTCCAAGTATTCTGTTGAAATAGAAATTCGAATTTTAATCTAGTTTGACTAAGGAAAAGTCAAAAATAGAGTTTCTTGCTCCATTTTCAATGCTCCTTCTCAACAAGAAATGGATTATCAACCACCTCTATCCTGCACCCGTGGAACTCAAATTTTCCTCTTGACAAATTCTTTGTCAAAATATATGCATCTTGTTTCTTTGTTGGAATGTACTACACCAACATAATTTTCCTTTGCATACAATCTCGTAGATGGTGATACTAGATATCAATATGCTTGGACCAATATTGAAAAATAATATTCTCATAGAGTTTGATACAACTCTGATTATCAAATTAAATCACAATAGGATCCATCATCTATCCAAATAACCCAACAATAATCTTTCACATCCATATTGCCTCACATGATGCTTGACTTGTAACCATGTACTCTGCTTCCATTGAGTTGAGTGCCATAGATATCTGCTTCCTATTGTACAAAGAAACCACTTCCTACCCTACACTAAAAATTCCTCCTGATGGACTCCCCACCCAATTTTCATTTGTGAAGCCTTTCAACTTCAATCCATCTATTTGTTTGTACCAAATACCAAATTGAGTAGTGCCTCTAAGGTATCTCAACACATGCTTTGATGCCTTCCAATACAGTTTAGTTGACTTAACCATTTCTTGATTAAGCTCGTTAACTACATAACACATGTCTACTCGTATGTTTTCCAAATACATAAGTGAACCCACAAGCTTCCTGTAAATGGTATCCTCCACTACTTCACCTAAATTAGCATCCTCTTTCTTCCAGTTTCCTACTAGAGGAGTCTCCATGGGTTTGCTCTTCTCCATGTGGAACTTCTTCAGTATCTTATTGGCATAATTTCCTTGAGATACAAACAGTTCCTTGTCTCCTTGCCATACTTCCAAACCAAGAAATCAATGCATGAATCCCATGTCCTTCATCTCGAATTCTCTTGAAAAATTCTCTTTGCAAGAACTAATCAACTTCTCATCACCGGTTAAAATTAAATCATTGATATACAACACAATAATAAATAATTTACCTTCAACCACAATGTGATAAAGGGTTGCATTTTCTTCACTTTTTGTGAAGCCCAACCCAATGAGATAGTTGTCAATCTTGGTGTTCCAAGCACAAGGTGCTTGCTTAAGTCCATACAACTCTTTCTTGAATCAACACACATGTGACTCTCTATCAAAGGTATCAAACCCCTCCTATTGCTCAATATACACCTCCTCCTCAATAACTCCATTGAGGAATGTTGTATTCACATCCATCTGGTGGATCTTCCACCCCATCTATGTTGACAGTGCTAGAATTGACCTAATGGATGAGTACCTTGCCACTAGAGAAAAGGTCTCCTCATAGTCAATTTCCTCAACCTGATAGAACCCCTTGGCAAAAAATATGGCCTTGTATTTCTCTATGCTTCTGTCTACTACATGCTTTACCTTATAAAGCCATCTCGAACCAACCACTGATTTTTCTGTTCGTCTTGGGACCATTTCCCAAACACTATTTCTAATGATAGAATCATATTCCTTTGCCATAGCATCAACCTATATTGGTTGCTCTATAACTTTCTAAAATGAGGATGGCTCAGTCTATTGGCATTATCGCTAAAGTGTTGTCCTTGATGGCAACCCATTCAGGTGATAGATCACAGTACTTCAAGTCAGCAGCAGAGATTGATGATCAGCTATCAAATATTGAAGAAAATAAGGGGTACGCAGGTACACCTTACAGAAGGTGTGTACACGCAGGCTGGTGTTACATAAAGTGCGTACATACCCGCAATTATCCTGTTCAGGAGGTGGGTACCCCCAGTTCACTTACTTCAAGGCAGAGAAAAGCACACGTGGGGTTTCTTATGTTTAACTCTTGGTATTTAGCCGACAGAATTGTGTTATTATGGTTTTGGCCCGTGGTATTGTTTTATATTATTATTATTATTGAGCCCCATGATCCATGATTTGAGGAAGATCTTGCCTATATAAAGCAAAGGAGATCATTTGGCTT
>APFE030833738.1:269422-326854 GCA_000404065.3 Pinus taeda
ACCTTATATCATGGTGTTCATGTGTGTGCCTTATGTGTGATGATCTATTCTATGTTACTGCATCTGTTAACTGATAGCATGGTTGATAATGTTCTAATGCACTCATTGAAGATCAATTAACTTAATCATAAGAAGTTGTGAAAGTATCATATATGAATCAGAGTTTGGAAATGAAAAAGTTTTATTAATGTAATAATACTGATTCACCCCTCCCCCCCCTCTCAGTATTATTTCCAACACAGTCTCTACAAGCTCACTCATCAAAGCCATGTAGCTAGTGTACTGATCCGGTGAACTCCTCTGCCTGCGCTGTGATGTGGGGGCTCCCACATTCTCTCTAGAATCATGAATTAATCTATCAACTTCCCTGGTTCACTTCATTCCTTCTCTAGATGTCTCTTTTTGAGTGGATTCCTCCACTCTATACTCCTATGCTTGTGGCTTCTCCAAAACTTAATGAGGTAATTACTTTGGAGCCAAAATCTCATGATCATGGTGCAACTAAAGCTCCCTCTCAAGTGAACACCTCATTGTCTTCTCCTCATCAAATTTCACATCCCTTCTTACCGCTGTCATCCTGAGGGATGGAAAGTACACACCATAGTTGTGAGGTGTTTCTATGTACCCTACAAATATCCCGAACTTTGTTGTTGTCTCTCACTTTTTCCTTGCTTCCTTAGAAACATGACAGTAAACTGATGATCCAAATATCCTGAAGTGTGACACAGATGGTTGCTTCCCTAAAAACTCTTCCTATGGTGTACTCATGGCAAGAATCCTGTGAGGACTCTTGTTCTGCAAATAGACACTTGTGTTTCATTCTTCAATTGAAATGTGTAGTGGTAGCCCTTGGTCACGAAACATTGCCCTTGCTTCTCTCATAATACTTTTATTCTTCCTCTCAGGGACCCCATTATGTTGTGGGTTATGGGATGTTTTCAACTCCCATCGACTCCCTTCCTTTGCACATAAATTTTTAAACTCATTCAACATGTACTCACCTCCATTATTGCTCCTCAGAGCCTTCACCTTCTTGCCAGTTACTTTCTCAAAAAGTTCTTTAAATTCAACAAATTTGAAGATCTAGCACTTCTGTGAGAAATCATCTACAAATATAACATTATACCTATGCTTGGAAGTGGAGGTTGTTGAGAAAGGTGTACAAATATCAAAATGGATCATTTCAAGGACTGCACACACCTTTCTATCTTGATCATTAAAAGTGTATTTTGTGAACTTCCCCAATGTACACCCTTTGCATGTATCCCACTACTCTAGTGCTCCTTTGAGGAGGCATGTATAAATTTGTTGCATGATATTCAAAGTGTCATGATGCAAATATCCAAGTCTTCTATGCCATAATTATCTTCTTTTCTGCTCAATGTTGTACAATATTCCACATCTAATTTGTAGAGGTTATTCACCCGAACCCCGACCTTCTTCACATGTCCCATGGCTATGTGTCTTAATAATTAATTTCCTTTGTTGAAGATCACATCATAGCCATGATCTGCCAAAACTACAACAGAGACAAGATTCTTCTTTATACCCTGTACAAACATCACATCCTTGAGCCTGAGAGGGGATCTCGACTCCCTAAGAAAGGTGACGATATCAGTCTAGGTCATGTTGTACCTTCCATCGTATCCCATCTCGATGTTCATCTAGAGATCCTTCTCCTCCAAGTCATGAAAAATTCATTTTTCCCTATCATATGGAATGAGGCACCGATATCCGAATACCAAACACTACCCATCATTGTGCTTGCCATGCATGCAATAAGGGTGAAGTACAACTTGAATTGTGAATCCAAAGCTTCACTTACCACTCCTCCTAAGGGCTTGTTTCCTATCTTATTGTGTGGACACTTTGTGGCATAGTGTCCCAATTCATGATAGTGAAAGCAATTGATTTTGTACAAGTCTTTCTTCTCTCCCCCTTGAATTGTGTTAGAGTCGGTCTTTACATCCCTCCGTCAGAGATCATTTCTCTTATTGCATTTCATTTTTAGGTGTCTCGCTCGATTCACTCAGTTGCATTCCACTAGGGGCATGCCATAATCTGACGGAAGGGTCTTGTGATTCATTACCCCTCATGCCTTGCACTGTTGGCTCAGGTCTATTCATCAAAATCAAGTTTTTGAGTCACTTACAGCCCTGTTTTAGTCTTTTGATCAGCAAGAGCCATTTCAGTCACTAGGTCTAGGGTTTCACAAATTGTGTCTTCGAGATGTCCAATAATTCCAGCAGGACAGAGAGGGTTCTTAATAAGTTTTCATTTCAAATATTTTCATCGTCATACGGATGGATTATGACTTTTCTTCAAAACTCTGTTTTGAAGAAAATTCAACATTTCGTTTTTTGTAATAATTTTCAAAAATGTTTCAGTTGTTGAATTTTTCAGGTGCAGCCTTGGTCTCCCTTGCCAAATTCCATGTCAGCTACCCTTGCAAAAAATTTCCAAGAATTTCATCATTGCAATCAAAAAACCAAAAAGAAGATTTAAAAAACAATGTTGTATCAAAATGTGAAAAAGTGTCAATGCCACACATTACAGAGATGGGTTTTGGAGAGTCAAAAATCAAATCCATGTCTTCATAAATATTTTTCCATGAGGATCAATGTCATTTGCGTGCCAAGATCAAAGAGAAGCAATTCAAAGCAAATTGGTTGAACGAGTGTGCAATTTGGGTGAAGTTGGATCAAACTGGGCAGGCGCGACACATAGAGCAGGTGGCGCGGCGCACTGGGAGCGAACACACAGTGAAAATTAACACAGGTGTGGCGCACTGGGACGGCACGACGCATTGGGTATGCGGCGTGGCGCATACACCTGAAAGCCCGAAATTGCTTAAAATTTCTCCAAATTGCCCATAAATTGCATGGATTTGCCAGGTAGAGTCTTTATCATGATGTTTCATCCAATTTTGTGATAAGTTATGGTGGTTTATGGATGATAACGGTTGAAACAAAAATCTTAAACCCTACCTCTAAAATACCTCAAGGAAACTTGTTGTTAGGGTTTCAAAATCAATGTTGTGCTACCAAACTCACTCCTCCATCCCTTTCTCCCTTCTTCCCATCATTCCCTTCTCCCTTATTCCATTTCTCCCTAATTTCATTCTTCCCTATCCCCAAAAAAATTACTAAACCCCTATCCCAATTCCCTTCCACACATTTCCAATGTAAAAACCCCAAACCCTACCCTATACAAAATTCCCAAACCCTCCTAAACAAATTTGTCCCAAAAGTCCCTAATCCCTTACTATTTTCCCCCTTCCGAACAGTCCCTTGTTGCATTTTTTTCCCTTGGTGGCAGAATTCAACCACATCATAAAAGAGCAGTACAATACAGTTTTATACACCAACATCTATTTCTCCAAGGCAATTTTCATATCAATAGTTATGTCATCCGGTCATTCATCTAATTATGAAGTGGAGACCCAAAGTGACTCACCCATGGAGGGACATGCACCCCAGAGGCCTCATAAAGGTGGCAAACATGTTAGAGAAGAACCGACCACCCTTACAGAATTGCAGGCCTGCCCTCTTTCCGTCTCTTGCTTCCAGTTTCAGTCATGTTATGAATTTTGTGAGAAGGTTGCTACTGTTCAAGTCCATCATGAGTTGACTCACTTATTTGTATTGCATTTGCATGGTGATCAAGTTACTTTGGCTGGTGTCACTTTCACACTTACACCAGATTCTATCTCATTAGCAATCGACATACCTAATATTGGAGAACCATGGAACAAGAGGCAGAAGATTGACCGGAAACATTTTGAGCCATATATTAAACCTGGTTTCTTGAGGCAGCTAAAGAGAGTGTTCCCTTTCCGATATCTCAAAGACGAGTATGCTCCACTAATGAAATTAATCATGAAGTATTTCAGTTGTGAAGGTCGCTTCTCCCGACTATATGCTTATCACATCAGGTTGCTCATGCATTTCACCCAGGTAAGGATGATGAACATTCCTTATTTCATATGCCGGAAGATAGAGAGGATGACCGCCCTTGTGTAGCACAAAACCCCTGAGCAGCAGTTCAACAGTATTTGCCATTTTGCTCTCATCAAGATTTTGGTGGTTCATCAGCTTGGATTACAAGGCATCACTTGGGATGATTTCATCTCTCATGACTTTTTCAGAGTTTCACAGGGACCTTCAAAGGTTGGGCATGAGACAGGTGGGCCTTCTCATCAGCATGAAGGCCATGATCCACACATTGCTATTATGCCAGTTTTCATTACTTATCAGAAGGGCACAAGGTAGTTATTTGCAGCAGCAAAGCGAGTGTTATCTCCACCTGAGGTGGAAAGGGCCTTGCTTCCGACATCAGCATCACAGGTACAAGACAGAGGCAAGAGGCCAACGTAGCACGAGGGGCCTTCAGGTGAGCGAGAGACTGCCTTCATTCTCGTTCAGGATGATGTTACAGACATGGGCTCGCAAAATGCACATCTTAGAGAGATCATCCAGGAGTATCAGACATAGATCACAGCCTTGTCCCTTGACTTGGAGAGGGCTAAGTGGGCTATGAAATAATTGGAGTAGAGGAACAAACAGCTTGAATATCAGCAAGCAATCATGGAGTTGCAAAACATCCGCGAGAATCGCCAAGTTGCCCAAAGGAGAAGGATTGAGCTCACTTCATTAAAGCAAGAGATTAATGGTGATCGGGAGTCTTGGCTCGAGAGAATCAACATCCACCTAGAGAGATTGTTCGAAAAGGTCGATAGGGACAAAGAATTGTTGAGACACATGGCTTTCCATTACAGGGCGCAAAATATGAGTTCCAAGGCACGAATAAGAAATCTAAAGGCAAAATTGAAGAAGGCAATAAAGAAGAAAAAAAGGAAAAAGGAGCATTATCACCTTCGAATATTGTCCAAAGCCTCTTTAGCCCAACATGAAACTTAATAGAGAAGGTATAGCCCAAATTTCAAGAAATTTGGAGCAATTTTTGCATTTTTGAAAATTTTTGCACTGAAAAACAGGGTTTGCCTCCCTATGCGCTGCGCCACGTGGCACTCGCTTTTGCTAGAGGGCTCCAAATTGCAAACAAATTATATTTTTGGATTTGGCATGAAAAAACATGACTTTTGGTGCATGGCCAAGAAATTTGGGCAAGTTTTGAGTCCCCATGAGGTCAAAAACACTCAAAAAATGACCTCACTGCCCCTATTTTGACACACAGGAAGCAGTCTTGGGAGATTGAAGTTTTGGAGGGGAAAATGGACACCAAATTGAAAAATTCCACTTTGGTTGGAAAGTAGATAGGTAGGGATTTCCAACGCGCTATCATGAGCTCAATTTGGACTCCAGGAAGGGCCTCAAATTCAGCTCCAAAGTGGTGTGACGCATAGAGGATTTGGTGCGGCTCATAGAGGAGTTTTGCCAAATTTTTCACCTTCCAGCTCAGAAATTCGGCCAGTTTTGACTAGTTTGGCTTTTTGATGTAATTATTGACCTATCATGATGTAACTTGATGACTATGATGTAATTTTGGCACCTATTTACTTGTTCTAGAGGATTCATTCAATAAAAAGTGAAAATTTAATGAATGAATCAGTTTCCTATCATATAGAGGCAAGTTGTTTGATTGCCTAGATTTCAGTGCTTTGTTTAGAATTGGTTGAAACAACTCCTAGAATGATGAGATCAACCCCTAGAGTCACGGGAATGGGTTATGATGGTCTATATCATGTATTTTCTGAGTCATTGTCAGGGTTGCACACTTGGGATTTCTTGGCACATCATTGCACATTCTATTTCTGCATTTTTGGCTAAGGAAAGGCTAGGGTTTTGCAGCACTTGTTGGGATCCATGTGGCTCTGTGTTTTGATGGTGTTTTTCTCTACGTAATTATAAGTTCATTGATTTTTATGTGTATCATTTTCCCTTCTTTTTGCTTCTGAAATTAAACAAATGAGAGATTAAGGTAGAATTCATTGAGTTGTTGTGCTCTGCCTTTTACTTTTGTTTAATTCTCAATTTTTTCATCTGTTTGAGGAGAACTCTTGAGACTCTCTTGCCCTCCTTGGCTCCTCACCAGTCTGATCCATCCATTTATTCACACTAAAATCATCAAACAATTGCCTTCCTTGCCCCAATCATAACTCTGCAAAAACTATGCCTCATCCCCGAACCCAAATTTGCCTCTCCCATTTTCCAACTCAAAACCCCCAAAAACTCAATTCCAATCCTTGCACTTCATACCTAGCCTAAGATTAGCAGCTATTTCAGTCATCTCAAGCCCCATCGATTATCTTTTGCTAAGATTGACCTGGAGAGAGTCCTCTCCTGTCCTCGTAGGGCTAGCTACGAGGCTGAGCGTGGTTGATGTGGACCTAGAAGCTTACCTTTTCAACCTGAGGTAAATCTAGGCTCTAACATAGTGGTGACTCCACTAGGGAAGTAATTTGATTGTTTTTTAGTATTCTTCATTTTGAAACTACAGACGAAGTCTGAAGATTAGCCAGGTAGCCTTCGAAACGCTTTTGCTTTGCATTAGCGCAAGTAGATAAACGCTACTTCAGTCAATCTCTGGTCTAGTCTCATTAACGGAAAATCCAGCCAACAGACACCCCGGTGTATGTGATGATTCTAAGCTGTGGATGATAAGCTTAGGATTTGATAGGCTAAGAAAGTTTTTATGTCCATTTGATCATTTGAAATAGCACACTGGCTTCAAGAAGACATACCAGAGCTAATCCAGATCAAAATCCTCCCCCTGTCTACGAAAATCCCAATTTGATTCCAAGACTTCTTCGTCAAGAGAGTTCTAACACTCCCGTGTTCAAATCCCGTTCATGCCCTGCATTTTTTAAATATCTTGAAGAACTTGATTTTGATGCACGTTTTGAGTTATCATTGTTTGAAACCAAATCCAAAAGTGTTGTTGGTTCCATAGTCCCGAATCCGGACTTTGCTGCAGCTCTTGAAGTTGAAAAATCCAACAAGGCCATTGAGAATTTTATTCTAAGACAACTCCAGACAGAAATTGAGGCTTAAAATATCGCCGATTTCCTAGAAGCTGCATCTGCCACCCTTGGATCTTCCGTCACGGCATTCAACTCAAAGAGTCCCACCGAACCACCCTTCATTCCCACTATCCCTGTGCAACCTATTGTCACTTATCAAAAGTCTGCAGTAAATTCACATCCATCTACTTCTTCTACATCCAAAATCACGTCTCCTCGACACACCCCTCCTCATACACCTCACACATCAACTGCACCTACTCCCCCAACATCTCCAAGGCTAATTGTAAATCCACCAAGAGCGATGGTTTCTCGTTTTGCTCCTCTTGCGCTGCCTCAAGTTTTATATGACATGCCCGCAGATTATCAGAGTAAGATTCCATTGTTTGATGGCACTCCTCAAAGTGGTCCAGCTCAATAGCATGTGGACAAAATGTTGAATTTCTTTGAGCAGTATGAAATTGATGAAGAAAATGTAACAATGAGACTCATTGTGCAAACTTTCGGCGATGAGGTAAGAAAATGGTTCAGAGCTTTGGCAGCTAGAAGTATTCCTACATCAAATGAACTTCAAAGATAGTTTTTGGATCGTTGGTAGGTTAAGAAATATCCTCTTCAAATCACTTCTGAATATACCAAGATCAAGTAGAAGGTCGGTGAGTCCGTGCAAGACTACTGTAGTAGATTCAATGTGGTTTATAATGCAATTCCTGATGATTTAAGGCCATCTAGAAAGTCAGCTTTGCTTAAGTTCCCGGATGGTTTTGATCCTGATATGGCATATCAATTGCGAGAGAGAGATTCGGCTACCTTAGAAGAGATGCAGAAAATTGTTGTTAGTGTTGAGGCAAATTTGAATGACAAGAGAGCTAGATTGAAAGCTGAGAATAAAGTTTCAATAAAGGAAGAAGCTTCTACATCAAACCAGGTACTCCACAACGTAGAAAATATGATTGAAATATTAACACTTGATAAGCCTGAACCACAAATTTAGAATCCCAATTTCCGTGGCCAGTAGCAGCCACAATTTAGGATCAAACAATGTGAGCAACGAGCACAAGAACTGGCACCACAACAACAACAAGTAAAGACACCTCTTCAGCAGAATTTTGTTGGTCCGGAATCTGATGATGAAGAAAATGTAATAGGAGAAGAAAATAACTTCTTTACTCTTGATGATATGCCCACCTTTATCATTGAAGATGATGAGTATGTAGAAAATTCAGCTGTTCATAAGGATGAGGATTTTATCTTGGTGAATGACACCGCTCTTGAAGAAGAGTCAGATGAGTATCAAAAAGGTTATATGAATGCTTTGTCCACCCAACAGCGTCAGTATTCACTTAGAAACATAAATTTTCCCATCAATCCAATCCAGAAGAGAAAGGAAGCTCTGGCATCCAAGAATGAGTCACCTAATGCACAAAGGAAGGAAAAGAGGTAGTTGATCCTAATATCAGCAAATCACCATCAGCAGAAAAATCAAATCAGCCAGTTGTACCAAAGGATAAAGCTGAAAGAAAAGATGTTCCAGCCAAAGAGGTAGAAAAGATCTCAACTTTTAGTTTAGAAAATTAAATTTCTAAATTGAAAGTTTCCATTCCCTTGACCGAACTAATGAGGAACAAATATTATAGAGGTCAAGTCTCTAAAGTTTTGAATTTTGATCCAATGTTTGATATGGTGAGTGTGGAAGATGATCAACCCAAATTGATGTTTGGACCAACATTGAATGGTGAGTCTCCAGACAGTGATGTGCCTCCTTTTTATATTAGTTTAAGATTGCATGAGTTTGTGTTGCATAATGCCATGTTTGATTCCGGTGCTTCTCACAATATTATGATGAAAGCTATTATGGAGAAGTTGGGTTTGGACATCACAAGGAGATAACACGATATCGTTTCATTTTATTCTAGCAGAGTGAGATGTATTGGGCTTATCAAAAACTTGGTCGTAAGTTTGGATCAGATCCCCACGAAGAATGTTTTGATGGATGTTGTTGTGGCAGACATTCCTCCCAAGTTTGGTATGCTTCTTTCCAGGTCTTGGGGAGTGAAATTGAAAGGGACATTACAACTAGATTTCTCCTATGCAACGATTCCTGTGTTTGGCCAAATGAGAAAATTGTATCGGGAACAAAAAATGAAATACTTGATTACAAGCAAGGAGAAACCAATTAATCATCCGATTAATTATGTACATATAGATTTAGAGTCTTTTGTTTTGTATTCAAATAGTATCAATGATATTGATAGTCAATTAGTTGTAGTAGATGATATTCCAGAGATAGCAGAGAATTTTAGAGAAGTTTCGAATAATGAAGGATAAAAACAACAGAATACCGTTGAGCCATCAACTAAAGATAATGGACAGCAAGCAGGAAAAACAGAGCCAACAACATTTCAGCACTTAGAAGAAGATGAAGAGGGTTTGTGGACCATGGATTTTGATGGTGTAGTGGGAAATGATGGTGGTGGAATTGGTATTTGGGTATGCAGTCCTCTCTCTGCTCCGAACAAAGTGCCTAGTAATGTGCGGGTATGTTCTTACAAGCTAACTTTTGATTGTTCGAACAATGAGGTTGAGTATGAGGCTTTGATTGTTGGCCTAAAAATTCTAAGAAAGCTGAATGCTAAGAGGATTGCAGTATATGGTGACTCCAAATTGGTGATTAAGCGGGTTAAAGGCGAATATCAAGCAAAACATTTTCGGATGTGAGCTTACCGAAATGTAGTCCTAGATATCCTGAAATTGTTTTCAGATTATACTTTGATGTGTGTGCCTCGTATTCAAAATGGCATTGTTGATGCACTTGCTAAGACAACAAGTAGTTTGAAGATTCCTATGAACTCAAGCAATAAATTCGAGATCCATGTCAAGCATCATCCGACTGTCCCAGACAATCAGAGATATTGGCAAGTTTTCCAAGACGATGAAGAAATTGATGATTTTCTGCAAAACAAAGGTAAGTTCAAAGATACCTCAATTGATGTAGAACATGATGATGGTGAAGATGATGTGCAGATCAATCAAATGGAAGTGTTGTAGCTAAAGGATAACATAATTCCTAAAGGATTGATACCTTTAGAAGAACTCTTTGATCAAGATGACGTGGCCCGCAATCCAACATTACAGCCAACAAAAAAGGGTGTTGAAGAGGTCAATATCGGAACACCTGCAAATCCAAAAATGGTAAAACTATCCAAAGCATTGCCACACAAGGTAAAAGCCAAATATATCAGTTTGTTGTCATCTTTTGCTGATGTGTTTGCTTGGGATTATTATGACTTGAAGACATATGATACCAATATAATTCAACACACTATTTCCATTAATCCCAATCAAAAGCCTTTCAAACAGAAGTTGAGAAGGCTAAATCCAAAACTGCTGCCATCAATTGAGAAGGAGATAAATAGGTTGTACAAATCAGGAATTATTGTTCCCATCTGATTTTCTGACTAGATCTCTAATTTGGTGCCTGTACGAAAGAAGACAGGTGAGATTCGCTTGTGCATTGATTTTAGGAATCTAAATAAAGTTTCATTGAAGGATAATTATCCATTGCCCAAAATGGACCATATACTTCAGTGAGTAGTTGGAGCATCTCGAATGTCACTACTCGATGGTTATTCTGGATATAACCAAATTTTGGTCCATGAAGATGACTGGGATAAAACAACGTTCACCACCCCCTGGGGAACTTTTCATTACGCTAAAATGCCTTTCGGTTTGAAGAATGCAGGGGCTACATTTCAGCGGGCAATGGACTTGGGTTTCGCAAATGAGAAGGATGTCTTTTTGGTTGTGTACCTTGATGATCTGACCGTGTTTTCCAAATACGATGAAGAACACATGTATCATTTGAAAATTGTCTTCCAAAAGTGCAGAAAATATGGTGTGTCACTGAATCCAAAGAAGAGCTTGTTCGCAATGGATGAGGGCAAATTACTTGGGCACATTATCTCAAAAGATGGCATTCGTATTGATCCGACATGTGTAGAAGCGATTCAGCAAATTGATCTTCCCCGGGACAAGAAGGAGATTCAATCTTTTAATGGAAAGATGATTTTTTTACGCCACTTTGTGCCTAATCTTGCTAAACATCTAAGAGAGATTACAAACATGCTTAAGAAGGACAGCCAAGTGAAGTGGATGGAAGATGCTGTAAAATATTTCGATTAAGTCAAATTGGCTCTTTCTTCAGCTCTAATTCTGATTAGCCTGGACTACACTCAGGATTTTATATTGTTTTCTTTTGCTTCGGAGCATACACTGGCAGTTGTATTAATGCAGAAAAGAGATGAGTATGAAAGACCAATTGCTTTCTTCAGCTGAACTATAAGAGATGCAGCCTTGAAGTACAACATCATTGAAAAGCAAGCCCTTGCACTTGTGAAAGCATTGAAAGATTTTCGGGTATATATTTTGCATTCTCATACTTTGGCTTATGTTCCTAACGCTATTGTCAAGGATGTTTTAGTGCGTACCGATCCAGAAGGAAGACGAGGCAAGTGGATTGCAGCCTTGTTGGAGTATGATGTGGAGATAAAACCCACCAAGCTTGTTAAAGGACAGGGATTGGCAAAGTTAATGGTTGAATCAAACTTGCACGCCTTAGACATAAATCTGATCACTGCTATGTCCAATGAGAATGAGGAAGGTTCGTCAATTCAGGTCTCCGAAATGTTTGTTCCTTCCCCGTGGTATTCAGATATCATATATGTGATGTAGAATTTGTCACCACCACCCGGAATGACTCAAAACAAGAGTAGAACTCTCAAACTAAAGGCTGCTAAGTTTTGCATTCTAAATTCCGCACTTTATTGGAAAGATCCCGGTGGCATTCTGTTGAATTGTTTGGTGGAAGAAGAAGCAAAGCAGGTCATGGAGGATTTCCATAAAGGATATTGTGGCGGTCACCTTTTTTGGAAAACAACAACAAATAAAATTCTGAGAGTGGGATACTAATGGCCGACATTGTTTGCTGATGTATATAAGGTTGTCAAGAGCTGTCATAAATTTCAGATTTTTGAAGGAAGGCAGAAATTACAGCCTTTGCCGCTTAAGCCCATTGAGGTGCACGCCCCTTTTCAGCAGTGGGGGTTGGATTTCATTGGCGAAAATTCATCCTGCTTCTTCCGGTCAGCATCGGTGGATTCTCACGACAACATATTATTTCACGAAATGGATCGAAGAAATTCCTACCAGACAAGCTACGAATGCAGTAATTATTTCATTCCTTGAGAATAACATCTTGTCTCGTTTTGGTTTCCCGAATAAGTTAATCACTGACAACACAAAAACTTTCAAATCAAAGAGGATGATTGAGTTTTGTAACAAGTATAAAATTATTTTGGGTCACTCAACTGCCTATCATCCGCAAGGAAATGGTTTGGCGGAATCTTCTAATAAATATTTAGTCAACATCATTAAGAAGTTGCTGGAAATTAACAAGAAGAGTTGGCATAAGAAATTGGTCAATGCACTTTGGGCAGATTGGGTCAGCCAAAAGAAATCCATTGGTATGTCCCCCTTTGAGCTTGTTTATGGAGTTGATATAGTGTTTCCTACCTCTCTAGCAGCTCCGGTAGTCAAACTTCTTCAAGAGGCCGGCAGTGAGGAAGATCCTATGTAGAGAAGACTAAATCAAATGGTCCATTTGTAGCAGACAAGAGAAGAAGTGTTCCAAAATACATCCAAGTTGCAGGAGAAGATTAAGAAAATCTATGACAGAAAAGCCAAGGCGGACAAATTCCAATTGGAGGAAGTGGTGCTAAAATGGGATGCAAGGAATGAGGAAAAGGGTAAGCACGGTAAGTTCAAAAATCTCTGGAAAGGTACTTTCAAAATTGTTGCATATTGTGGTCAGAATTCTTTTCTTTTGAAGGAGATGAACGAGGAAGAATGTCCCAGAGGGCCGGTCAATGGCCGGCTGCTTAAGAGGTATCATTTCTGAATTGTTTTTGCGGTTTACATTGTCATTGTATATACCATCTTATTTCAGTTTCATTGCAACATTGTGCTGAGATATTTTCTTTAGTTTGGGGCCTGAAGTGAAGGCTATAATTCTGAAGAAGGCTCTCAGTTTTTATTGGAGTTTGTCAAGTCAGTTTTTCTAGTCATTTTGGTTTCCTAGTTGAGTCAATTTTAGTCAAGTTTCAGTCAATAAATGAGTCAAAGGTCTTGTGTTAATTTATCAAAATAATGGACTCCATAGCCCAATGGATGAAGGCACTGTCTAGCTCTCCCAAAGATCTGTCGTTCTTGGCACCTCCAAGGAGCTACCATCCCCATTGGAGCCAATGTTTGAGTCAGTCTTTACATCCCTCCGTCAGAGATCATTTCTCTTATTGCATTTCATTTTTAGGTGTCTCGCTCGATTCACTCAGTTACATTCCACTAGGGGCATGCCATAATCTGACGGAAGGGTCTTGTTACTCATTACCCCTCATGCCTTGCACTGCTGGCTCAGGTCTGTTCATCAAAATCAGGTTTTTGAGTCACTTGCAACCCTGTTTTAGTCTTTTGATCAGCAAGAGTCATTTCAGTCACTAGATCTAGGGTTTCACAAATTGTGTCTTCGAGATGTCCAATAATGCCAGCAGGACAGAGGGGGTTCTTAATAAGTTTTCATTTCAAATATTTTCATTGTCATATGGATGGATTATGACTTTTCTTCAAAACTCTGTTTTGAAGAAAATTCGACATTTTGTTTTTTGTAATAATTTTCAAAAATGTTTCAGTTGTTGAATTCTTTAGGCGCGGCCCTGGTCTCCCTTGCCAAATTCCATGTCAGCTATCCCTGCAAAAAATTGCCAAGAATTTCATCATTTCAGTCAAAAAACCAAAAAGAAGATTTAAAAAATAAATTTGTATCAAAATGTGAAAAAGTGCCAATGCCAAATATTACAAAGATGGGTTTTGGAGAGTCAAAAATCAAATCCATGTCTTCATAAATATTTTTCCATGAGGATCAATGTCATTTGCGTGTCAAGATCAAAGAGAAGCAATTCAAAGAAAATTGGTTGAGCGAGTGCGCAATTTGGGTGAAGCTGGATCAAACTGGGCAGGCGTGGCGCATAGAGCAGGTGGTGCGGCACACTGGAGGGGCGCGGAACACTGGGAGCGAACGCACAATGCAAATTAACACGGGTGCGGCGCAATGGGACGACGCGACGCATTGGGTATGTGGCGCGACACATACACCTGAAAGCCCGAAATTGCTTTAAATTTCTCCAAAATGCCCATAACTCGCGTGGATTTGCCAAGTAGAGTATTTATCTTGATGTTTCATCCAATTTTATGATAAGTTATGGTGGTTTATGGATGATAACGGTTGAAACAAAAATCTTAAACCCTACCTCTAAAATACCTCAATGAAACTTGCTGTTAGGGTTTCAAAATCAATGTTGTGCTACCAAACTCACTCCTCCATCCCATTTCTCCCTTCTTTCTATCATTCCCTTCTCCCTAATTTCATTCTTCCCTATCCCCAGAAAAATTACTAAACCCCTATCCCCAATTCCCTTCCACACATTTCCAATGTAAAAACCCCAAACCCTACCCTATACAAAATTCCCAAACCCTCCTAAACAAATTTTTCCCAAAAGTACCTAATCCCTTACTATTTTCCCCCTTCCTAACAGTCCCTTGTTGCATTTTTTTCCCTTGGTGGAAAAATTCAACCACATCATAAAAAAGCAGTCCAATACAGTTTTATACACCAGCATCTATTTCTCCAAGGCAATTTTCATATCAGCAGTTATGTCATCTAGTCATTCATCTGATTATGAATTGGAGACCCAAAGTGACTCACCCATGGAGGGGCATGCACCCCGGAGGCCTCATAAAGGTGGCATACATGTTAGAGAAGAACCAACCACCCTTACAGAATTGCAAGCCTACCCTCTTGCCGTCTCTTGCTTCTAGTTTCAGTCATGTTATGAATTTTGTGAGAAGGTTTCTACTGTTCAAGTCCATCATGAGTTGGCTCACTTATTTTTATTGCATTTTCATGGTGATCGAGTTACTTTGGCTGGTGTCACTTTCACACTTACACCAGATTCTATCTCATTAGCAACCGACATACCTAATATTGGAGAACCATGGAACAAGAGGCAGAAGATTGATCGGCAACATTATGAGCCATATATTAAACCCGGTTTCTTGAGGCAGCTAAAGAGAGTGTTCCCTTTCAATATCTCAAAGACGAGTATGCTCCACTAATGAAATTAATCATGAAGTATTTCAGTTGTGAAGGTCACTTCTCCCGACTATATGCTTATCACATCAGTTTGCTCATGCACTTCACCCGGGTAAGGATGATGAACATTCCTTATTTCATATGCCGGAAGATAGAGAGGATGACCATCCTTGTGTAGCACAAAACCCCTGAGCAGCAGTTCAACAATATTTTCCATTTTGCTCTCATCAAGATTTTGGTGGTTCATCAGCTTGGATTACAGGGCATCACTTGGGATGATTTCATTTCTCGTGACTTTTTCAGAGTTTCACAGGGAACTTCAGAGGTTGGGCATGAGATAGGTGGGCCTTCTCATCAGCATGAAGGCCATGATCCACACACTGCTACTATGCCAGTTTTCATTACTTATCAGAAGGGCACAAGGCAGTTATTTGCAGCAACAAAGCGAATGCTATCTCCACCTGGGGTGGAAGGGGCCTCACTTCCAACATCAACATCACAGGTACAGGACAAAGGCAAGAGGCCAATGTAGGATGAGGGGCCTTCAGGTGAGCGAGAGATTGACTTCATTCTCGTTCAGGATGATGTTACAAGCATGGGCTCGCAAAATGCACATCTTAGAGAGATCATCCATGAGCAGCAGACAGAGATCACATCCTTGTCCCTTGACTTGGAGAGGGCTAAGTGGGCTATGAAATACTTGGAGTAGAGGAACAAACAGCTCGAAGATCAACAAGCAATCATGGAGTTGCAAAACATCCGCGACAATCACCAAGCTGCCCAAAGGAGAAGGATTGAGCTCAGTTCATTGGAGCAAGAGATTAATGATGATCGGGAGTCTTGGCTCGAGAGAATCAACATCCACCTGGAGAGATTGCTGGAAAAGGCCGATAGGGACAAAGCATTGTTGAGACACATGGCTTTCCATTACAGGGCGTGAAATATGAGTTCCAAGGCACGAATAAGAAATCTAAAGGCAAAATTGAAGAAGGCAATAAAGAAGCAAAAAAGGAAAAAGGAGCATGATCGCCTTAGAATATTGGCCGAAGCCTCTTTAGTGCAACATGACACTTGATAGAGAAGGTATAGCCCAAATTTCAAGAAATTTGGAGCAATTTTTTCATTTTTGAAAATTTTTGCACTAAAAAACAGGTTTTGCCTCCCTATGCGCCACTCCACGTGGCGCTCACTTTTGCTAGAGGGATCCAAATTGCAAAAAATATATATTTTTGGATTTTTCATGAAAAATCATGACTGATGGAGCATGGCCAAGAAATTTGGGCAAGTTTTGAGTCCCCAAGTGGTCAAAAACACTCAAAAAATGACCTCACTACCCCTATTTTGACACACAGGAAGCAGTCTTGGGAGATTGAATTTTTGGAGGGGAAAATTGACACCAAATTGACAAATTCCACTTTTTTTGGAAAGTAGACAGGTAGGGCTTTCCAACGCGCTATCATGAGGTCAATTTGGACTCTGGGAAGGGCCTCAAATTCAGCTCCAAAGTGGAGCGACGCATAGAGGCGCATAGAGGAGTTTTGCCAAATTTTTCACCTTCCAGCTCAGAAATTCGGTCAGTTTTGACTATTTTTTATTTTTGATGTAATTATTGACCTATCTTGATGTAACTTGATGACTATGATGTAATTTTGGCACCTATTTACTTGTTCTAGAGGATTCATTCACTAAAAAGTGAAAATTTAATGAATGAATCAGTTTCCTATCATATAGAGGCAAGTTGTTTGATTGCCTAGATTTCAGTGCTTTGTTTAGAATTGGTTGAAACAACTCCTAGAATGATGAGATCAACCCCTAGAGGCATGGGAATGGGTTAGGATTGTCTATATCATGTATTTTCTGAGTCATTGTCAGGGTTGGACACTTGGGATTGCTTGGCACATCATTGTACATTCTATCTCTGCATTTTTGGCTAAGGAAAGACCAGGGTTTTGCAGCACTTGTTGGGATCCATGTTGCTCTATGTTTTGATGGTGTTTTTCTCTATGTAATTGTAATTTCATTGATGTTTATGTGTATCATTTTCCCTTCTTTTTGCTTCTGAAATTAAAAGAAAGAGATATTAAGGTAAAATTCACTGAGTTACTGTGATCTGCCTTTTAGTTTTGTTTAATTCTCAATTTTTTCATCTGTTTGAGGAGGACTCTTGAGACTCTCTTGCCCTCCTTGGCTCCTCACCAGTCTGATCCATCCATTTATTCACTCTGAAAGCATCAAAACGATTGCCTCCCTTGCCCCAATCAGAACTCTGCAAAAATTGTGCCTCATCCCTGGACCCAAATTTTCCTCTCCCATTTTCCAACTCAAAACCCCCAAAAACTCAATTCCAATCCTTGCACTTCATACCTAGCCTAATATTAGCAGTTATTTCAGTCATCTCAAGCCCCATCTATTATCCTTTACTGAGATTGACCCGGAGAGAGTCCTCTCCTGTCCTCATAGGGCTAGCTAAGAGGCTGAGCGTGGTTTGATGTGGACCTAGAAGCTTACCTTTTCAACCTAAGGTAGATCTAAGCTCTAACATAGTGGAAACTCCACTGGGGAAGTAATTTTTTTGTTTGTTAGTATTCTTCATTTTGAAACTACAGACGAAGTCTGAAGATTAGCCAGGTAGCCTTCGAAACACTTTTTCTTTGCATTAGCGCAAGTAGATAAACGCTACTTCAGTCAATCTCCAGTTTAGTCTCATTAACAGAAAATCTAACCCGCAAACACCCTAGTGTATGTGATTATTCTAAGCTGTGGATGATAAGCTTAGGATTTGATAGGCTGAGAAAGTTGTTTATGTCCATTTGATCATTTGAAAAAGCACATTGGCTTCAAGAAGACATACCAAAGCTAATCCAGATCCAAATCCTCCCCGTGTCTACGAAAATCCCAATTTGATTCTAAGACTTCTTCGTCAAGAGAGTTCTAACACTCCCATGTTCAAATCCTGTTCATGCCATGCAATTTTTAAATATCTTGAAGAACTTGATTTTGATGCACATTTTGAGTTATCATTGTTTGAAATCAAATCCGAAAGTGTTGTTGGTTCCACAGTCCCGAACCCAGACTTTTCTGCAGCTCTTGAAGTTGAAAAATCCAACAAGGCCATTGAGAATTTTATTCTAAGACATCTCAAGACAGAAATTGAGGCTTCAAATATAGCATATTTCCTAGAAGATGCATCTGCCACCCTTGGATCTTCCGTCACGACATTCAACTCAAAGAGCCCCATCGAACCGCCCTCTCTTGCCCTCCTTAGCTCCTCACTGGTCTGATCCATCCATTTATTCACTCTGAAAGCATCAAAATGGTTGCCTTCCTTGCCCCAATCAGAACTCTGCGAAAACTGTGCCTCACCCCCGGACCCAAATTTTCCTCTCCCATTTTCCAACTCAAAACCCCCAAAAACTCAATTCCAATCCTTGTACTTCATACCTAGCCTAAGATTAGCAACTATTTCAGTCATCTCAAGCCCCGTCAATTATCCTTTGCTGAGATTGACCCAAAAAGAGCCCTCTCCTGTCCTTGTAGGGCTAGCTATGAGGCTGAGCGTGGTTTGATGTGGACCTAGAAGCTTACCTTTTCATCCTGAGGTAACTCTAGGCTCTAACAACTTGAATATCCTTTGGATTGGGACTTATTCCCTTTCCTCTTCTTTTCCTTTCTAGCCAAGTCACAATTATCCTCATCCTCACCCTTGGATGAGGTACTGTTTCTGGTATTCCACCTTATCTCCTCCTATACCAAATCAGACAACAAGTGTTCCCAATTTGGTAGTTTCTCCCTCCCATTCACTAAATCTTAGTAGTCATGCCATCTCTTGGGAAGGCCTAGAAGGGATAGGCTCACCAAATCATCCTCTGCTACAGTAACACTGACTTGACCAAGTTCATCATGATATTGTGTGAACCTGCTCAGGTGTTGTGGAATGGTCTCGTTCCTTTGCATCTTGATATTTCGAAGCTTGTCCTTGAATGCTAATTTCCTGTGGTCACTATTATTCTAGAACAAATTTGTTACCGCTTTCCACATCGTATATGTATTCTATTTTCCATGGATATTAGAGACAATATAGTCTCATACTCACTCCAATATGATCCTCCTTGACTTGGCAACACACTTCTTCCAATCTGCTAGATTTTGAACATCCGCAATTGTCAGTTTTTAGATATCATTATCGATGAATTCCTTCAACCCATTATCTTTTAGCATTGCCTCTGTGCATTCCTTCCAAGCAACATAATTTGAGATTTCCTCAAGGGAATACTTGAGTCTTAGTCCATAGAAATCCATCCTGCTATCTCTAAAGAAATGATCCTGCAAATTCAATTCTCTTTCAATAACAACTTCAAATTGCCTTCTCTAATGTGATTCCTGCTCTGATATGATGTATAAATTCTATGTAGATTTGAAACTACTCATGCAATTTACTAAATCATAAGACTCAATTATACTCCACTCATCTATGAAAATAAATTCACAGTCGAGAACACATATCATAAACATGCACAAATATTTAACACACATACACAAATATTTATCTACAAGAAAGAAACTGCTCAAAACCCCTTATTATCTGTATAGCATGCATTAATCAAAGACTAGAGAAGAAATGCAATGCTTTCTTAAGCCTGAGAAACCTTTGCAAGTGTATAGTCTATCCCTCTACTTCATTGACTGACTCTAACCAATACTTAGCCAATTTATGTGCCTACCAAGCTCTTATTTCCTTACGCTTTTCCCTTGGGAAATTTCCCATATTTTTTAGGACTTTCACATCAAGGAATTCCGAAATAGCCTCAAGTCAATATTTGATCGCATGCACCACCTGTACACATGGGAATATGCTACAAATGATAGTACATTGCCTTAGAATCTCCATCTCAACTGGGTAACTCAAATTCTCTACATGCAACAATTATTTTGGTCTGATTGATCAATTAAACAGTTAATCACTTATCAGTTTGGTTGAAATTCCACTTCCACAACTTGACCTCCAATAGCTCTTCTGATTGTTAGAACTAGTTAAACTGACAATAACTCAAATTAACTGAAACAGATTGCTACAAATTGGAAATAAATCATGTAGAATTGAAATCAAGCTTCCCCAAATCAAATTTACTGAGTTAAATAAGTGAGAAGAGCTATGTCACCTCAATTAACTACCTCCACCTATTCTGCTAAAATAGAAATTTGAATTTTAATCTAGTTTGACCAAGACAAAGTCAGAACTAGATTTTCTTGTTGCATTTTCAACATAATATATCTACCCAATTAAAGATCATACCATAGGTAACCACCATGTTGAGCATATATATATCAAGTTTTCCTCAAACACCTCATTTTTCTATCACTGATGCAACCAACAACTAATAGCAATAAGATACGAATATACATCCCTAAGAATCCTGGTCGAATAAACTTTGGATGGGCGGTGACGAAAAGTAGCACGCTCTAGATACCAATATTTTATGATGTCACTTGTGTTAATACTAACCCATTTGGTGTAAAAGCCAATACTTGCATATTTTTTGGGCCTTTGCATCTTATAGTAAGTTTGCATGTCTTCTCCATAATAGGTGGCAAGATGATCACCTCTTTCACTACGAAGCACGAGATGAGAACCATCCATGTGTGTAATAATCCACTAAATCACTTTTGTGCAAGGGATGATTAGGAATATTCATGCGGTGCTATGCACCCTAGACCACTTGATATTGATGTATGCTTGCAAATATTCCAAGTTTCTAGCAAACTATTACTGCATGAATGTGTCTTTCATGTCATTCCATGCGACCTCAATAGACTTATCTATGAAGCATTATGTATCTACATAAATGGGAATGGTAGGCTTTTTAATTTCAACTGCTTCATTGGTGCTTGCCTCTAAAGCTTCTTTGTAGCCCACTTTATGTGTAGTGGGAGGCATGGTTCTAACAGATAATGAAACGGTAACAGTAATTGTAGCTCGAACACTTGTTTGTGGAGGCACATTCATGGACACAATGATTAGCTTTATGAAATCTCCTAGCCATTACGATCAAAAACTTAGAAAATCATATTCAAAGAGCGTTCAAATGTAATCCTGTCAATGACAACACATACCTACTTTCATGGGTAAGAAATATGCATGCAAACAAGGAGGGCATACTTCTAAAGAACGAAAGGAGTTCAAGGGTCATTCAGGGCTTTGAAGTGCGCTCATCTGCTCAAGCTAGAGAGAGAACATTAAGGTCACATGGCACACTGATGAAGCACAAAGGAGAAACATTTGAGACTTCAAGATGTGCTTATGCACTCAAGGATATTGAGAGGGCGCACTGACACACTTCAAAGAGATGAAGGAATGGAGCTTCAAACCTTCAGGCCTTCAAGGTGCGCTCATGCACTCAATGTCAAGGAGGACACACTAGCGCATGTTGAAGGGGCAAAGGGAAAACATTCAAGCCTTCGGGGTGTGCTCATGCACTTAAGGAGGGTGCAGTTCTTCATGACAAAGGAGTGTGCTCAAGAGGCAAACTTGACTTTTCTGGATGTAGTTTTCTGAGTTTATCAGGCTTCAAGTTCCCTAAGCGCATTATGTCATAGAATGGTTCAAGGACAAGTCCAACAACAAGATTGCATGATAGAAATATGGAGAGGAAATATCTACAAGTTTTTTTGGGTGTTGTTGCAATGATGATTAGAATGTGAAGAGTTAATGAATATGTAGAATCACAGCCTGCGATAGCAAATTAACACTTGTAGAGGTAAGAATAGACTGAAACACCACTAAATAAACTAAAAATAAAAGAAATGATAGCAAGGAAATCAAGATCAACAACAAAATAATGAGAGGCAACCAGTAAAATCAACATGAAAAACTTACTTCAAATGTAGATCGAGAAAGAGTTTCTTGATCCAAAGATGTGCGCCTAAGAATAATTATGAGAATGAATGATTAACTAGGTTAATTTAAAAGAGATTATATGCAAATTAGTCTCATGCATGCTCACCACTTTTCAAAAAGCGACTGAGTTAGTTAAGAGAAAAGAAGTGGGCTCCTCTTTTCTAGGAGTGCGCCCACATGCAACAAGGAACCTCATGCATGCATTCCATAATGACGCATGTCTTCGTGCCAAAGGAGTACACTCAAGGAGGGAGAACTTTCTAATAATGAAAGAGTGCACTCAACATAAGATAAAGTCTTCATCTTCTTGAAGTGCGCTTTCACCTTAAAGGGTGCTTTTCTTGCTTTTGTTTGATTTTGTGAGCTTTTGTGTGCTTTTCGTGTGTGTGCATGGTGACAAAGGATAGCTTCTAAGTCAAGAAAAGTTATGAATTCACCTAACCATGGGCTAGATAACAAAATTTCTTCAAAAGGTTAGGTGATGACACTTAGGAAACATTGACTTAAGAGGATGTGAAACTTAGATAAAGCATAAATAACAAATCAAATAACGTGAGGATAGAAGGGGGCTTGGAATGACAGTTCATGTAGGATCCAAAATAGAGTTAGGAAAAAATATTGGAGAGTCATTTTCATAATGAAAACACTTAGTGGCACACTAAGACAATCCCAACTTCTCTGATATGGTTTCATTTATGCACGAAGTCTCAATTCCCCAGGAAGTATTGATTCAATTAGTGAGTTACCTTAGCTCCCCACTCTACCTAGTTAAAGATATAGTCTCCTTCATTTCATCACTCGGAATAAAACGAGATAAAGAAATCCATATCATGGTCCTTTTGGTGAAATTAAGGGTAATAATAAAACGACAAGTTAAAAACAATAAGAGTATGATTTTTACATCTCTAGTGTTACTCCACTTCCAATAGGCCTAGAGAGTACCCCAGGTGAGTAATTTATGGAACACAAGCATTTCTTTGTTGCCAATAATCTTGGACAGTACCCCGACGAATTCGCTTGCTTCACCTCTCTATGCAAGAATCCTTTCTCTTTGTTCACCCTATATTTGTTTATTTTCATAGAAATGTGTTGAGGCACTTCTTTTTTTAATGAGTGGAAGAGGGATCCCAACTTATTGAGAGCAGGAAAATTTGCTCCTTTAGAGACAAGTTTAATATCTCTGATGCTTTGTTTGCTAAAAAAATTCCCCTTATCTTACTACTTAGATATATAGGCAAGAACAGATTATTAATAAACAAGACCGAGTGCAGGAAATGAGAATCCTAAATAGATACAACCATCATGGTTTTCTTATAGCTTCCCAGCTGAAGGATCATATTTTCCATCCAAAAATCAGCGTCTTGAGAGGTTTAAACCAAATCAAAGAAGAGGGTAAAAAGTAAGTTAAGGTTTGTATTTTACCATAACTTGCCTTTCACAAAAGATTAGCCACATCATCTTAAATCTCAAAACCAAATTTATTTGAGGACTAATGAACCGAAAAGGAAAGCGAAGAAAGGAAGATAAAAATGGGAATGAAATGCATCTAACTTGATGCAACTTATCCTAAACTAAACATTATGGGGTTGGGTTATGTGAATGGAACTTCCAATGCAACCATAGAAGTTGCATTCAACCTTTGGGTCAAAAGATGTGATAATGTAAAACTAGAATAAGGTTCAGTACACTGAAAAATATAAACAACGCAAACATCCACACCGAGAAATAGAAAGAGAAAGTGAAATCAGAATGGTGTAACACACTTGACTGCTTTACTAGATGAGAAAATCCACAACAACAAAAACTAATAGGTTCATGACCATATAAGACTTAATTAACGACATGTAAGTTCATTCCATGAGGCATAGGTCCTAACTAATAAGACTCCTCAAGGGAAACTTCAATAGGATCATGGAAACAACCTTTAGGAAAAATTTGATGAGAAAGACTAATCAAAGATAAATCCACATCATAAGAAAAATCAATAGGTTGACCAAAATTTGTGTTGTCATGCGAGTTGAATTCTTTGATAGATGATGCAGATGGTAGGTTAGATCGATATATTTGACAATCATGAAGACCACTCTTTGTTTCCTTGTTGTAGAATAAATATTTTCTTGAGGTGGGATGTAGTGATGAAAGTTAAACAATCAAATTAAACTTTCTTGAGGGTTTAAAATTTTAATGTGCAGAAAACGAGAATCCCTCAAGAGATATTCGACATCCCTTGAGATGATATTTAAAACAAGAGTTTGTGAGAAAATATTAAACTTACCAAAATCACAAATATTCTCTAGGTGACAACAACTTGACATAACCATCAACGTAGGTTGAAGTGTCCTACTTACCCGACTTACCTTTGAATTCTGATGATATTGAAAATTAGACTGAGAAAACATGGTCATTTGCTTGTCTAAATAAAATTCATCATTAAAATCATGATATTCATAAGGGAATTAAAGGTTGATCAGATAAAATTTTGAGATATAACAAAAATCCTCAGCGATAAACATGTCATCTTCTTGATCAAAATGATCTATACCTGAAATAAAATCTTCAATAATCACATCAGATTCCATTTGAAATTTTCAAAAATATGAATCTTCTTACAGGAACAAAGATTCATCCATGAGACTGAAAAAAAAAAAAAAAAAAAAAAAAAAAAAAAAAAAAAAAAAGTAATAATCAGGGTCATGGTTGTCTAAGGATTCAATTTAATTAATAGTTTGAGGGTCGATAAGAGAAATATCAAGATTCAAATATGATTGATAGGATCAAAGAAATCACCATCAAGGGAAAGATGTGAAAGAAAAATCAATTCTTCATCAACTAATTGATCTTCCAAATTATTGATCGGTTCAGGTTCAAAACACAAAACATCAAAAGGAGGTGGACAAGGAACAAAAGGAATATCAAATTCTTCTTCAAGAAGCTGAAGTTCCATTTGAACAGAAGAACATGATGAATTTGATTCAAAATATTTCCTTGACATCCTAACTAAGAAAAGAAACTTTTCATCCAAAAATTTCCAATCCACATCCTCATCTGGAAATTCATAACAATGATGAAGGAATTGGTCAGCAAAACTTTCAAGTGATTCATTCAATTCCATTATAATATGATCAATTTCATTAACAACATCTTGATATTCATATTTGTCGAAAACGCGACGAAGCTCATTAACCAATTGCTTAAAAGATGTGATAGAAGTAGTGGGTAAAGAATAACACCATTGCTATGCACGACCATCCAATGTAAGGTAAAAAAACTTGCGAGGATTTCTTCAGAATAAACACCACTTGAAAAACAAAATAAAAAAAAAAAAACTCAATTATGTAATCAAGGATAGTCGTTGTACCCTTGCTATTGAATTTAAGATGTGACAAGTTATGTAGGAATTTCGTGGGGATCGAAAGATCTAAGCTTCAGGAAAACGCCTCAGGATTATGATCTGGGATGAATCCATTAAAGGTGAGAGATTCAAATAGACTTCACAGGCTCATCGTGTCATATAGCCCTCCTTATAGTGCTAAAATGGTGATGGTGATGGATGCCACCAACATGTAAGGGGATCTCCCTGATGTGAGGTCCCAATTGAACCTCACACAGTTTGGTGTAGGAGTCCTATCTGACTATATGGTCTAACCACCATTGAAAACTTTCAAATATGTGACTTGGTTACAAAACACACACAAGAGATTACAACACCTCTTTAGGGAAGCAAGTATGTAAGATTTGTGAGACACCAAATGTAAGGTACACAGGGAACTTGCACGACTAGTAAAAGAGAACAACCTTTGATTAGGAAAGTAATGGTACTATCCTAAAGGGGGACTCAAGAATAAAGAGAAAGGATTGTTGATTACCTGCATATTAGTCCACATAATAAACAACAATCATGAAAACATAACAACACCTATTAAATAACAACCATATATAAATAACGAAATAGCTCATTAAAATTAGTATGTAATTAAACCAACATATACCGCAAATATAATAAGAGTATTCCTACTACTACAACCATGATATATGTATGAAGAAGTGTCTGCGCATAGAGATTCTAATTATGAATGAAAGATCCCAAGTATAATGTTACATAGATGAAACACTAGATCCAGTAATGGAACATGAAGCCACAACTTGCTTCTCCAAAGAATGATCTATCTCCTATGTACTACAAGAGACGACAAGGCAAGACTCCTAGAATCCAAATCTTTAGATTGAGTTATGAGGAGCTATTTATAGCAAATGACAATGACCTTTAAGCTTCCTCATGAATCTTCAATTCCTATGACTTTTCATATTCTGTATATGGCTCTTTACATTCCATATGTGGCTTTTAACATTCCACATGTGTCTCTTGGAATTCATTACATAGAAGTTATTACAAAAGACAAATTACATATAACAATGTAAACTTTGAAACAGGAACTATAAACTCAAAACAAGAACTCTGGCCAAAAAACCTCGAAAAAACATCAAAAACAGTGTTAAAAATGAAAAGTGTTGATGCTGGAATAACACCTTTTTTTTCTTTGGTAAATTTTCAACATGTTTTAAAAATGGCAGTGAAACCCAAATTTTTGCGCAAAAATTGTCCAAAAAACACCCTCAAAACAATAAGTGTTAACATTGAAAAAACACCTTTTTTTTTCAAAAGTAAAATTTCAACATTTCGAAATAATGGCGTAAAATAGTTTTATCATGACCCCGAAGAACATTAAAATTTTGAATAAAAAAAATTAAAATAAAACAATAAAAAACACAAACAAAAAAAAAAGTTAAAAAAAAATAACAAAACATTAAATTAAAATATATACTAAAAACAAAACATAAAAAATAATAATAAAAAATAATATAAAATAAAATAAAAAAATCAATCAATCATAAAATGTAAAAAAAAAAAAAAAAACAAAACAAATCAAATTAATGATAAGAATTTAAAAAAACTAAAAAAAAAAATAAACATTATAAACAAATAAATAGTAAAAAAAATGGAAAAAAAAATAAAATAAAATAAAATCTTCTAAACCATAAAAAAAGAGAAATCATTAACATATCAAGCCCTTAGATTTCTCAACATGGAATCAGAGCATTGGTAGAGCCTCAAGGAAGGGATGATAAAGAACATTAAAGAAGAGGCAAGGCAATTAAAGTTGAAGGAAAAATTAGATTCAGATCCACATTCTGAAACTCCAAGATCCATCAAAGAAAAAGACAAGATCTATCATTCGGTCATATCTATAAGAGGAAGTTATCAAGAATCCTCTTATTTCAGCTAAACAATAGATTCTCAAGGAAAGTCAAGCTTCCTCAACCTCATTCAAGGAAGCCATAAAAATTCAAGCTTCAAGGATCATCCCATCAAGTAAGTATCTTATTTATTTGATCAAAACTAATCTTGAAAAAGATTTCTTCTTGCAAGGAAAGCAATTAGTTAGTCGGAGTTGCCAACTCCCTTGCTTGGAAGAAGAGAACTGACCTCAATTTGAAAGAACAAGAAGTTATTGATTATGTACAAAGGAAAATTGTTGCTCCTACTGATAGTAAATAATTGACTAAGCATAACAAGAAGGAAGTGAGAGCTCAAAATATTCTCATAGAATCTATCAAGGGCTCTCGGATTCCTTATGTAGCCAAGCCTGAAACAACCAAGGAAATCTATGACAAAATGATAGATTTATTATCCGTCAGCACTGTGGGAGAAGGGATCTCATTAAGGAACAAGTTATACAAGATGAAGATAAACAAAGAAGAAGGTATAACTCCATACTTCATAAGGGTCTTTGAAATAAGATATCAGTTGCAGGAACGAGGAGAAATCATGTCTGATCAAGAGATGACTATGACAGTCCTGAACGCACTACCTGAGGAGTGGGGAAACTTTACAACCAACATATGGGCCAAGAAAGAGGCAGCCTGACTCAATGATCTATGGGCAATATGAAAAGTGGAAGAAGGCCTATTAAATGCCAAGGAAGATATTGCAACTAGATCCAAGGAGCAAGCATTCGCTGTCAGGTTCAAGGGAAAAGGAAAGTTTGTAAGATCCAGTCATGAGCAACATCCCAAGAAAGACATGTTAAATATTCAATGCTTTGAATTTCACAAATATGGACACTACCGAAGAGATTGTCCCAAGAAAAAGAAGAATGGCAAGAGGAAACATGAAGCGGTTCATGTCACTCAGGAAATTCAAGACAATGAAAATAAGTTGAAGAAGGAGGAGCCTCAGGATATTTACTATGATTAAAATATCACCTCCTATTTTCTTTTGTAGGTCTTAGTTAGTTGATTGCATAGCATTTAGTGACATGTTGTGATTCATGAACATTCTTATGTGTTGTCTAAATAACTCTTTTGAAGAATGAACTCACTATGTATTTTGTACCATTCATGGATGAACAATTGATGAATGAGGATATGTTGAATCCTATGGATATGTTGTTAATGGTTATGATTAATGTATATTGTATTTATTTATGTAAGGATTCTAGGAAGAAATGAAATTTATATGTGTAGGAAATTGTAAGATGAGAACACTTTGGTTTTCCTAATCTTTGAAGAATGTTTACAGGCAAGTATCCTCTATAAAGAATCCAGGTCAGAACGATGGTACCAAGAGAACTTGTAAGGATCAAGTCAACTCTGTTGCAGTTCAAATATCCCTCAAGAAGTCCGCTGCAAGAATCATCATATGATTCAAGACAAATGAGGTATGTACACTTTTGTTTAATATTGTAATGTCATGATATATGGTTACAGGTATCATAGATTAAGCATGATAAAGAAGAAAAGGGTCTCCTCCTTTGAAAGGTTTAAAGACGAAATCAACATAATATGTCCTCATATCGAGCATGAGGTAGTTGACTACAATTAAGGAACTCTGATGGGAAGCCCCTAGGAATGAAAGGTGTGAGGATGGTAGAGATTATGGAATATGCAACCATGATGAAGGCAGCCAACATCCAGAGAACCAAGAATATTTGACAAGGAAATCTCCCAGGAAGATATGGAGACTCTAATAGAAGTCTGAAAAGATGAAGACCCTTGACAATAGATATCTTTGGGAGATGTTTCAATATGTATGCAGGGTGTTGATACCTACAAGATGTCACTAGAAAAGGGTATCACCATAAAGATAATATGTGATTTGTTTTTGGTTTCTGACTTTTTAGATAAGTCTGGGTATGTGTGCAGGGCCATGGTAAGAAGAGCTGTGAAGGGTGTCACAACTATGTACCTCATGATCTATAGAAATCACTGTTGAAAGAAAAGTGGAGCTAGATGGCCCCGTGAAGAAAGCCCCAGATGCAAATACAAGGAGGATACTTTCCAGGAGAGAAGGAATGATATGGTGAAAGAAAGTGTTGGATGGTTGAACCCTACATATGAAGAAATTGATGACATCGAGGTGTTGGATCATCAGTCAACTAGAAGACCATATAAAGTGTTGATGGTAGAGTGCATGTTTAAGAAGGAGCTCTAGAAATTTCCTATGAGTAAAGGAACATGAGTAAGTTTCTAAGTAAGGAGAAACTTGGAACTCATCCCTGGTTAAGAGGGAGAGTTAGACACGACATTCTTGTCTTCAGTTTGGAAGAAAGAATGGAGGATTGTGTAATCATATGGTATCCAACACTCTTTGAGGATGTGGTAGGGAATCCAAGATAAGAGTGGACAAGAGGACTGCTATTCTTGAGGGTTGTGATGAGCCTTGATATTGCAACAAGAATGTTGCAACTCCCAAGGATACCGACTTAAATTATCAACCTGGCGTTCGTACAAACTTAAGAGGTATCAACACTATATGTGAAACATACAATGTGTCCTTCATTTTCTGCCATGATGTAATGGAGTGCATGTACTAAAGTCAAATCCTAAACTAATTGCAGAAAATGAAATGTTCAAAATGGAACCTTAACCTATTGCAAGAAACAAAGTACAAGGAAAGAGACTGAAATAAAATGCTAAAACACACCATTTTCTAACTAACTGCTAAGAGGCTTTTCTTCAAAAGAATGCTAAGTTAACATGTATGCAATCCTACTATCCTAAGCATGCAAATTTAAACCATCAAACCTTCTGTTGTTGTGCATGTAAATGAATAAAATAAATTTGTTTTTCCTTTTGTCTTTTTTCATGTGAGAGTGTGAAAGCTAATCTCTTTTAGTGATGTGGCAGGTGGCTTGGAGATGATGGTGAATGGTCAGAAAGCTTGGGAGACAAGTAGGGACCCTTTTATAGCTTCCTAGAGGCTTTTTCCTCAATTCGGCCTCAAAACAGGGTTTCCTACATGATGCTACAAGATTTCCTATAGGATGTCCTAAAATCCTATAGGTTCCCCTAAAAACCTACAAGATACAGCCGAGAGCAAAAGGATGGATGTTGAAGGTGGTGGAAAGCTTAGGGAAGGTAGTTGGTGGATGGAATGAGGCAAGGGAGTGCCTAGGACCACTTCAGAACTGAAAACCAAAGTTGGGAGATGGATGGATTTGCTCAAAAAGCTTGGAGAAGTTTCCTTGTGAAATCATGAAATTGGTGAGGGTTTAGTGAAAGAAAGTGAGGACCATGGGTGGATGAAGTTGGGATGAGGTTGTTGATCTTAAATCTCTATGTACTGCTGAAACACCTGCACTACATCAAACATTGACATTTACTCAAAAATCATGCAAACAAGAAGAATTTCAGTTATCTAAAGGAAACAAAATTTCATGAGCTAGTTGTCTACTTCATGCATGAGGAAAAATTTGTAGAATGATATAAAACATTGATGAGATCTAATGTAAGACTGAAGATAGAAGAAATCGAAATCAAATCCTACTCTTGAAAACTAGCAAAATGTTGACCTAAGTGAGGAGCAAGAGGGTTAAAATTGTTTTGATGGCATGGAGGTCAAGTAGAGACCTAATCCTAGCTTCAATGATTATTTTTCTTAATTCGGGCTCAAAATAGGATTTCCTACAGGAGGCTACAGTGATTTCCTACAAGATGTACAGATTTATTATAATTCATTGAATGACCAAGCAAATCAAATCCAAATTGGATGGGACAATTTTTTTTTATTAACTAGGACATCTTAGGTCCCCATTCCAAGTGGAATCATTCAAAAATAACTATGTTAACCCATGCTAAAAAAATAGAAAAACATTACTAGTCGAAAATCTAGAAATTCGAGAACTAGTGAGATAGTAAATCTAAAAGATGCCTAACCTAATCAAGTGAAAATGTAGTGATGTAATTTTTGTTATGAACTAGAATATCTTTTTGATCTAATGAAATTGGAACCAACTCGATTGAAGCTCGTTAGCATGCTCTAAAAAATAGTAGAAATTTATTGTTCTTTGCTAAAAAGGAGGTCCAACAATCTAGATTTGGGAATAATAAACCTAATCCAAGAAGCCCAATGATTACTATGAAATTCAAAATCTTTTACAAGGATGAAATAATTATTTTTATCCTGCAAAAGAACTTAAATCAACCACTTAACTCAATCCTACAACAAGAAATCATTAATACTAAATGTAGAAATAGAAAGAAATAAAAACTAGAGATGCATGTGAATAAGTAGTGAAAAGAAGGAAAGAAAATGATACAAAAGGGCTTTGAGGTTCCTGGGATGGCCAAGCCCAAAAAAACTCAGATAACTATGGAGGAGAACAAGATATAAAGTTGAACATGACACCAATCTTCATTATTTTCATTAATAGAATTACAATCTCTGCAAGAAAATACAATGGAGCTGCAAAAATACGCATTCTCTCCACAAGAACACTAATGAAAATATATCCCCTAGAGGAAAATTTGACTTGTTGCTTATACAAAATGATTAGGAATCATTCCCCATGAATGGAGGAATATTTCCCCACCAAAATCCCTTAATTATTGGATCTGGTCCCTTGATTAGTGGAACGCATTCCTAGATTTCCTCAATCATTGGAGTTCCACAATTTGTGCCATAATTCCATAATATCTTGTTGATTTATTATTTATTATTGATCCTCGTGTAGTAGGGAACAAGTCTCTAAATTATCTCCTCCAAATCTTGATAATCTGCCCAATATTCTCATAATATTCCACAAAAATAAATAATATTAGGCACAAATATCCAATTATTCATAAACCTTCCTAATGAATATATTAAAGTTAAAAATAAATTATCTAATGCAGAAAGAGAGGTTTAATGTGTTGAAGGATAGTCATAGACCTAAAATTATTGTTTAATTTAGAGGTATGAACCTTATTTTATGTCTAATTTAGAGGCCCATCAGGCTGGGAACCCAAGATGAGAATAGTCCTAGTAGGGCATACTCAGAGAACACCCGAGTGGGTATGAACCTAAGAGAGACAATGATAATGTGTGTCTATCAGTCATTGGTCTCGCAAACATTGTGCTCTAATATAAGTGAGAGATAGAGCTATTATTCAAGGCCTTGCTATATGAAAACAATGTTGGTTGAAATGATGCTATAACAAATGGATTGCAAATTTGATCTTCTTATGAGAATTCTTCTGTGAACTTAAAAAATTGTCCAAGGATCATGTATGTATGAATACCTCCCTAGTTAAGAGGGAGTGTTGAAGAAAGTGTAACTAGGATCAGCCTTCATAATGACACATTCCATTGTCAATGATGTAAATTGTATCTAGCAAAATATTTTGTGAATTTGAGTCATGGGTTTCATGCTCAAAATGTATGTGTAGTAGCTCACACTGGGCTCTAGGCTAGGTGATAGGTTTGTGTCATGAATGTAAATGTTTACACTTGAAAATGTATAATGTATGACTCCAAGATCAAGGAAAAAATCATGTGGAAAGTCTCCTTGGATTTCAAGATCAAATGGCTAGCAAAAATATCCTTCAAGCGAAGACAAAAGAGACAATATATTTTCAGCCTAAATATATATTTATGTATCCATTCATGCCGGCTATATATCATTATGTAAGTCGGCCTAAAATCAAGATATCTCGGCCTAATGAGTTGCCCTTAAGACTATAAATAAGGGTCTCTCATCCTCTATTCGAACACACAATCACAAGATCAATTCGGTCTCAAGCCATGCAAAGAAGAATGTCCAAGGGTGCAAGGCAATAGTGAAGATCAAGGAGTCGTAGGTCATCAAGAAAGAAGTCAATTTTGTTATCTATAGCCACAGGGAATACCTCCACATGTGTGAATCTAGGGCATCTTTCTATTTTCTCTCTTTGTCAAGAAACTTATTCAATCTTAGGTCTAGTTGATGGGCATATTTGTGCGAAGAAGGGTGACTAGTGGAGTGAAGGCTTAGGAGGGCTAGAGGAGCCCTAAACCTCCCACATGTGTGAAAGTGTTGGCCATTATTAGGGTTGCATAACATTCATTGATATTCTTCATGAGAAGGGCTTGATTCAAGTATAAAAGAGCTCGGTTATGCATCAAAGAGGAGATCTGAATATAACAAAGGAAGGAGGAGGCTACAAGTACTTGTAGCTCACCCTCACGTGCAAAATCCAATGATAGATTCAGGACTGTAGTCAGCTGAATAGTTCAAGTCAAGGAATTATGTTATCCTGCCTAAAGGGAGTCTTGAGGACAACAACTTGACAAGAGATCTCTTCTATGCAAGTGGATATAGGAGGAAGGAGGAGAAGGAAGTTGATCCATAAGTTGCAGATCTTATCCATGATGCAGCAAATAAGAGGACATCAATAATAGAATATTCTAGCCTTGATCTTGGAGTCAACTTGGTCAAAGGGTCTTCGTAATGGTCTTGGAAATTTTGTCAAGTGAAGATTCTATAAGAACAATTACCATGGGTTTTCCTCTCAGGTTTGGAGAGGTTTTTTCCTTGGCTGCTTCCTATATCTTATATTACTGTTCTTTTGTTTATTATGCATGGTAGCTAGTTGGTGAAGTTAACAATAATTCACATATGAAAAATCTTGTTTGAATAAGTCTAAAGGGTAAAATTACTTCACAAGCAGTTATCTAAGAAAGAGAAATCATTAACATATCAAGCCCTTATATTTCTCAACATAAAATTGGTGACACAAGCCATGTCACACAATTTAGCTGCATCCAAGTTGTTTGTTGATGTGGAAATTTGAATTTTCTCAATTTAATCAAGGCAAAATCAAATTGAGAATTTCTTGCAGCATTTTTCAACACTCCCTCTTTGCAAGAAAGGGATTATCAACCATCCCTATCTTGCACCTGTGGAACTCAAACTTCCCTCTTGACAAGGCCTTTGTGAAAATGTCAACATCTTGTTCCTTTGTCCAAATATATCATAGCAACATTATCTGCCTCTGCACACAGTGTTGTAAATGGCAATACCAAATATCTATATGCTTGGATCGATAGTAAAATACATGATTGTTAGAGAGCTTGACACAACTGTGATTATCATAGTAGATCACAGTTGGATCCATTATCTGACCTAAAAGTCCAGTGAGTATCTTTCTCATCTAGATCACCTCACATGTTGCTTGAATTGTAGCCTTGTATTCTGCTTCTGCCAAGTTGAGCACTGCATATATTTGTTTCCTTCTATACCAGGAAAGCGTTACAGACCCAACACTGAAAATTTCACCTAATGTACTCTTTTAGTCTGATGGGCTCCCCACCCAATCTGCATATGTGAAGCCACACAACTTCACTCCCTCTATCTGTCTGTACTTGTTGTAGCGGCTACAACCACCCTCCAAAATGTTGCCTTAGCTTCGTTTTGGAGCCTCCCTACCAACCTTTCACCGTAGCATGCCTTTCTTCGTCAAGTACACAAGCTCTAGTGATTTTCTTACAGAAAGACAGTCTATCGATAAAACATTGATGTATTCCCCTCACAGGCTGTTCATCTGGACTTAGTCCAGTAGCAGGCTAAGAAGCTCCTTCAAGAATTTTCACAAATCTCGATGACAACCAGCCTTCCCTCCAAAAATTGTGTAATCCTGACTAGCAGCCTATTGGGCCCGAGAATTGCACAATTCTACTGAGCAAGCTTCACCCAGAAAATTGTGCAATCCTTCCCAACTGGGCTGCTCAGCCTAGATTTTGCGCAAATCTTGGCAGCATTCAGCTGCTCTACCCAGAAATTGCGTAAATATTCTGAGTAGCTAGCCCAACTACCTTCCAAAATTGTGGATTTTTTCCCAACAGTTGAGCAGCCTCTTGCATGTGCAGCTGAGTTGACTAGTTCCCTCCGGGACCGAGCAAAACATACTTGCATGCATGGGCTCCTTCTCCCAAGGTAGCATGCAAAGTAATCCCTTGTTTCAAGGACCTATTTTTTGCAGTTGGAGGTTACATGCAAGGATCATTTCAGAAACTTCCCACCAAGTGTCGCTTTCCCTAGATTTGTGGCATGTGCGTCACAACCTCGATTTTATCAAAACTCATCATTAGGATGCTGGAGAGCTCACTCCTCACATCAACCTTGTAGCTCTGACATCCACATTGCATCTAGGGGTTGTCAACACATTCAGCTCAGTTTTTTTGGGGTAAGGCTGTTTTCCATGTCTATTGTTTCATTTCTGGCACTTTTTATGTTTCGCTTTGTATGAACGTTGTCTTCTTGATTTCAGTGAGCACTTGTTTTCATTTTGATACATATTATCTTGTACTAGTACGTTTCAATTTTCATTAACATCTCACTGGTGTCGCATACATGAAACTGTCTTTCACGAATGGTCGCCAATTTGGAAACTTGCCTCACTGGCATGCATGTTGTTCCATTTTTTGAATCTATCATTTAGTGTTTTCATGCACGATCATTCAATTTTGCTTACACTCAGTATCGCCATGCATCCACATTCACTTTCACTTTCAGTTGCTCGTTGGTGAGTTTGGGTAACCTTGGCCCAGGATCTACCTCCCCAAGACATCATTGCACAATCCTAAGAGGGAAGGCTCTGTCTTCTTCTCAAGAAATGCACATTTTTTCCTAGTGACTATCCTTGAGTCTTGCATTGCACAATAATGAGGGATAGTGACTACTGGCCCAGAAAATTGTGCAATGCAGTCACTGAGCCTGCAACCATTGCCAGCTGAGATTGCACATTGCGCAATTCTAACAGTCATCTGCCAGACTGGACTGTGCATTGAGCAGTTCCTGTAATCAGTCAGCCTCCTAGTAGCCCAGACTATGTCTTGTGTAGTCTTGGCAATCAATCTCCCGACCTCCCAATGGAAATTGCGTGACCTTCATGATCAGTCACACAGGTATGTTGCAAGTTAGTTCTCAAGCTCATTTTGGATTTCGACCGATAGATTCCTTGCCATGAGTGTTGCCATGTCTCTAGGTATTACAGGTGTTCATCTACCTCTTAGCAGCACAGGTACAATGGTTTCCAGGAGAGTAGAGTCGAAGACGCCATTCAAAGCACACTTAGGGATGTAGTTGACCAAGTGTCTATAAGCTTGCCTACTCACGAAGACATCAAGTTGTTCATTGATCTAGAATTTATCCAGGATAAAGAATGAAAGGTATTACAGACTCATGTGCATGGATGTGCCTAGGTTACTTATGCAACAGATCGATAAGATTGCAAGAATACATAGGCACTAAGGCAATCAGAGAAAACATAATAGTCAAACATGTAAACAAAACAATTTTAATAAGGAGTTCACCCAATGCTCCTGGGCTACGTCTCTTGGTCCAGCCTTTCAGTGGTGGCCTCTCTATTATGTTTTCAAGCAGATTTTTTACACCAGTGAACTCAATTTGAGACTCACTAAACAAAATGGAGTAAGTAGGAATGGAGTGCACAGACTCTCCTTCCTGAAACTCGACCTCTGAGGGTCACAGTAGTATGACAGGCCTATACCGAGGAGTTTGCTTGAACCTCTTAAGCCTTCAATGGAGTACTCAGACTCTCTAACTCTCTCTGGCTCTATCTAGCTCGATGCTACCTTTAAGTCAGCTTGGCTTCTACTCTCTGTTCTCTGCTATTAGCTTTCTATGACTCTACGTGTTTCCCGTCCTCTGCTTCTATCAGCTCATGGCCTTAAAATTAGTTTGTTCTTTGACTGCTCATTTCTGCTTCTTGGCCTTCTTGTTTCCTTTCCTTTGTCCGTTTGAATTATTGGAAATAATACTGAGGGGTGGCGGGTGAATCAGTATTATCAAATCAATTATTTTTCATTTTATGTTTAGATCATATATGCTACTTCAGTTAGATAAAACCGCGTATATACGCAACTTCAGATAAGGAAACCAGCGTATACCATGCAAAATTATAATTCAGTTTATTCTACAGATATTGATCATGAATCTATGCATCAGAACTATGTAAACAGTAACCGATAACAGTAAACAGAGTATTAGACAATCACACATAGGAACACCAGATATAAGGTGGAAACCCAATGTGGGTGAAAACCACCTGCTGCAATTCGTCTCTATCTTTTTCAATTAGAAACTTCTGTGTACAATGATTTTGTACTGGTGCATTCCTTTACCAGTACGCAGGCTGCAACCTACAGAGAGCTACAACCCTCTCTCGTTCTCCATCTTCTCCTGGAAGGGAGCTACAACCCCCTTAGCTCTTGTACTAGCTGAACTACTAGTACGTAGGTGTTGACCTATTGAAGGCTTCAACCTTATTTTATCTTCCAAGGACCACGTTTCATAAATTTTCAGACTATATCCATGAATAACATCTGCAACAATCAATCTCCTTTGAACAACCCAATATAGAATTAATCAAACACTTCTCTAACCGTTGTACCCAGAACACAGTAACAATAACTATACACCAATTCTGAACCCAGATCACTGCAATAATCAACAAAAGCAGCTAGAACATAAATTAAGAGACGTACACTACTTCAATATTCAGAAACCTGCATGCATACGCTTCTGTGTTAATATCAACCTGCAAATACGCTCTTTTCTCTTACAGAAACTGCGTGTATACGCTTGTGTTAAGATCAACCTGGGTATACGCTCTTTTGTCTTACAGAAACTGCGTGTATACGTGCCTTCGCTTCACTGAACCTGCGTACAGATCTATAACAATAATTTACCCCTTCAAATGTTTAGATATTAGTTAACCCAGATTATCAGACTTATAGATCAAACAGGCGCCATATATAACAGATCAAAATCATACAAAGATACTATAACTTAAGCCTTAAGATTTTGACCCATCAAGAGAACTTATCCTTTTCTTTGCACTTAGGTTCCTCCTTCGTTCAGATCCAGCTCTCCACCATGACCCCAATCACCAGTATTCCAGATCTAGCACCTTTCAGATATTCAATAATTCAGATCATACCCTGGCCTAATGATCTCCTTCCTCTTTTATAGTCTGAGGCCTTTCATAATACCACGGTCCAAAACCATAAAAAATCAATACCATGGACCCAATACTTGATATCAACACTTCGGACAAGATACCATGGTCCAAAACCATTAGTTCAAATACCAAGGACTAAATACCACGGACCAAACATAAGTTATCCCACATGAACACGCTTTCCCTTGCGTGAAAGTGCGTGTATACGCATACGCGACTTCCGAGCATCTAACCCACGTGTATACGCGGCTTCGTCAAGGTGAACCTGCGTATATATCTTTTTCTTCTTCCTGAGTGCCTGAACTGAGATCTGTCACCAGAGTGAGTTGCCATCAAGGACAACACCTGTGCCATAGCGCCAAACCTGTGCCATAATGCCAACATGAATTCCTCTGGTCTACATCATCATCACTAGGTAATGCCTCGCAGGTAGGTTTCCACCTGTTTGCTAACAATCTGGGTGTCAGATTCCCTAAATCATACTCGAATGGTCATTAAATCTGTTTGCTTCAAGATCGTCCACGAACACGAATCATTTGCCAACTCATCATCCACGTCGGACTTCAAATCCCCTATCATCGTGCTTTTTGACCTGTCAAATCATTCCGTCATCAGGACATATCTCCATCATCGATCTGGACCCCCTAGATCCTACAATTGTCCTTCATATCGGGCGAACAAGTTGAACGACATTCACTCGTCTGATGCAGGCAGTTTTTCTCTCTCTTCCGCCAGATGTGTGTCGCTCGATGTGTGGCATCGAGTGGGACTCATTCAAAAATGCTTACCGCCTCGAAGCCTTCCAATATCCTGCCGGTTTTGGGGAATCCCACGCTATGGAACCGAAATAGTTACTTTTTCGAATTTTATAGCATTTTCAGGTTCAGGCACTTAGGGACTTTCCTTCACTAAGGGGGATGCCCTGTGATATGAGATTACTGCTTAGCGCTAATCGCATATTAGAATCCACCTCTATTTTCCCAAATTAGCCTCCGGTTTTGCCAGTTTTGTGCCATTGTACTTTACCATAGGCCAATGGTCTGCGTGCTTGACCGAGGGTCCTCTTTGCTCCACTCTAGCCATAACTACAATTGTTATGAGGGTTCCTTCTTATAGCTTCGATCTTTTCTAAGACTTGAATCTTTTAGCATAATTTGAAACAATCATGAAAACTTAGAGAGCTTTAGGATCCAATTCGGATCACGGCCTTCCCACTGAAAAAGCTTTTGGACCACCAAAAGTTGGTTTTCTTTCAAGCATCAATCAAGTGAGGGTATTGTTTCCTTGCTTGCTCAATTTCTATCCATTTCACACTACTTGGCTTTGAACCTTTGAGTTCGATCCTAAGGTACTGAACATCACCTCTACGTGTAGTTCTTACCTTCCTTTCCAGAGCTGTATCTTCCTGCAACTCATTAAGATATTCAAGTAACAAATCATCAATAGAAGGCAATTGACTCTGCTCTTCAGGATCTTCAATTAATGAAGGTTCAAACAGTCTGAAGTTGTCTACATTAACAAATAAGTAGATGTGCATGTAAGTTGGTAGATCAAGGCGAAAAGAATTCTCACCAATTTTCTCAAGTACCTTGAAAGGTCCATACCTTATTAGCTTTAGCTTCTTACCTTCACCTTACATTCGTTATTTACTGATATACAGCCAGACTTGGTCACCAACTTGGAAACTATGCTCCATCCAATGCTTGTCATGACTTGCCTTGTACTTGGCTTGGCTCTTTTCCAGTTGTTCCTGTATTACCTAGTGAATCTCTTGGATTTGTTCAATGAACTTGGTTGCCTTGTCCACATCACTGTTTCCATCAACTGTTATGTCTTTACTAAAGAAAAAATCCAAGGGAGACCTTGGTGTGGAACCAAAACAAGTCTCAAAAGGAGATCTCTGTGTAGAAGAATGTTTAGCTTGGTTGTAAGCATGTTGCACATAACATAAATGTTCATCCCAAAGTTTGGGATGCTTGCTACAATAGCCTTTGAGCAACTGGATCACTGTCCTGTTGACCACTTGTGTTTGGCCATCTATTTGCGGATGAAAAGTTGCGCTTTTCTTTAGCCTGGTTTCGATCAATTCCCACAAACTTGACCAAAATTTCCCAACAAATCGGGTATCTCGATCAGATATTATGGAAGTGGGTAATCCAAAATGAACCCATACATGCTGAAAGAACAACTTTGCAGTTTGTTCAGTTGTAATCTGTTTGTTACAAGGTATTAAAATACACATTTTTTTGAACCTATCCACAACAACATATAAATAGTCATGACCTTTCCGAGATTTAGGCAGTCCCCCAACAAAGTCCATGGAAATACTTTCCCAAGGATGAGAAGGAACTAGTAGTAGAGTGTACAAGCCTAGTTTTCTATTGCTAGGCTTGCTCTTAGCACACATGGTACACCCTCTTACGTATCTAGAAACTTTCTCATTCAGTTTTTTCCAATAACAAAATCTTTGCAACTATGCAATTGTTTTACTTACACCAAAGTGACTTGATATTAGAGAAGTCTGTGCTTCTCGAATTATCTTTACTCTTTTAGTTTGTGGAATGCATAACTTCCCAAAATGATACAAGAGTTGGTCCTTAACATGATAATCCAATTCCTCTACTCGTTCGCCATGACTTATAGTTGCATATACATCTTTAAAATATATATCTTGAGCATATTGTTCAATGTAGCTCTCATGCAATACTGAATTATTCTTAAGTATAGTAGATGCATTTATAATTCGTCTAAACAACATATCTGCAACTTTATTGTGTATGCCCTTTTTATATCTGATGACTAAATGAAACTGTTGTAGAAAACCCATCCATTTATAGTGTCTTGATTGGTGCAACTTAGTTTGGGATTGTAGATATTGAAGTGGTCGATGATCAGTATGTATAACTGTCTCTTTTCTCGTTAAGTAATGTTTCCACTTTTTCACACTCTGTACTAATCTATACAATTCTTTATCATATGTGGGATAGTTAACTACTACAAAATTAAATGGCTCAGAATGATAACGTATGGGTTTACCGTGCTGCATCAAAACTGCTCCCATGGCATAGTCACTGGCATCTGTTTCAATCTCAAATGGTCTTTGAAGATCAGACATTGCTAGTACTGGTGCTGTACTAATCTTTTCTTTCAAGTTGTCGAAGGCTTTCTGCTGTTTTCCTCCCCACTGAAACACTTTGTTCAATCCTATTAAAGCATATAAGGGAGATACAATTAAGGAAAAGTTAGAAATAAACTTTCTCCAATATTGTGCTGCTCCTAAGAAGCTTCTAACTTCTGTAGCAGATTTGGGTTTAGGCCAGTTTACAATGACTGCAACCTTAGAGGGATCTATCTTCAATTCACCACCCCCTACTATATGTCCCAAATAATTCAAAGATGTTTTGCAAAATTCACATTTTGAGAGTTTAAAATAAATATTTTCTCTTTTGAAAACATCTAGTGTCTACTTAACATGCTTTAAATGTTCTTCCCACGTTTTGCTAAATATAAGAATGTCATTTAGATATACAATAACAAAATCATCAAGAAAAGGTTTGAGTACATCATTCATTACTCTCATGAAAGTAGCAGGAGAATTAGTTAAGCCGAAAGGCATAACCATCCACTCATAGGATCCCTACTTTGTTTTGAAAGCGGTCTTCCATGCATCTTGCTCTGGAACTCTAACCTGATGATAGCCACTATGCAAGTCTAACTTGGAAAAATAAACAACTTCTTTCAACTGATCTAATAGATCATCTATGCAAGGAAGGGGATAATGATTTTTGATCGTTATCTTATTCAATGCTCGATAATCAATGCACATTCTCCACGAGCCATCTTTATTTTTCACCAAAACAATTGTTGACCCACATGGTGATGTGCTAGGTCTGATGAACCCCTTCTCGAGCAGCTCCTGTACCTGCTTCTTGATTTCTGCATTCTCTAAAGCGAACAACCTTTTATACCTGTGGCTGCAATTGTTGCTTCATCTCCTGAGTTTGACCCCAAATCCTTTTGAATAGTTGCAGCAATCTTCTTCTTCTTGCCCTCAAACTTCTTAGGTTTCAGCTCTGGAAGCAGAATCTAGTAGTGCTCATCATGATTCCCATCCTTCTTACAGTGAGTGCATGAAGACTTGCTTTTCTGTATAGTGTTTGTCTTCCTCTATTTCCATTTTTCTTTTCTTTTCTCCTTATTTTTTCTTGCAGTGGATTTGGATGATCCCCCAACTTTTGGGTTCCCATTCTTACCTCTATCTTCTAGATGCGTAGCCTGAATGGATATCTCATCTATGCTAGTGGGATTAAACATGAGGATAGTGTGCCTCATGTAGCTGTGTAGACCACTTATATAGTTCAACAGAGTCTCAGGTGTGTCTAAATAAATTCCTAGAATCAAAGCTCTTTTCCTAAATTCTTGGGTGTAAACTTGTACACTTTTCCCTTTTAGTTGTCAAAGAGTTTTCCAGCTCATCATGGATTGCTACATGTAGGCTAGTGGGTAGAATTGCTTTTTAATTGCAGAAACAAATTCAATCCAGAAAGAAAGAATCTTACCATGTTTCTTCATGTCATCTTGTGTCGTGCCTTCCCACCATACCAAGGCAGTGCCTCCAAGGCGTAGGCTGGCCAGTTAAATCTTACTCTTGTTTGAGTCAATGCTCTACACTCTGCAATAAACATCAATTTGTCTGATCCAATTATCCATCTTCTCTACATTCAACTCTCCATCATATATTGGTAACTCAAATTTAACATCTAATTTAATCAAAGATGTCTTCTTTTTATTTTTAGGGCTATTAGGAGGCGTGAGAAATTTTTCTTCTTTCCCTTTGCCTTTAGAGTGATCACAACGGAGAGATTCTTCTACTCCTTTGTCTTGTTTGGTGTTTGATGAATCTTCATCTCTATCTTTCTTAAATTCCCTATACATTTCCTCCACCATGGATCTCATGGTCATAAAACTATTCGTGAACTGGGGGTCTGATTCCAAGGGATTTTCTTCTGACATTTTCCTCTTAGAATAGACTCTTCCAATTTATGGGTTAGTTTCAGCCAATTCTCCTTTTCCTAATTTAAGCTTTGATCTAGTTAGCAGTCAACAACAAAATCCAGCACAAGCTTGTCTAACCTTAGTAACCTAGAGCTTTAATACCACTTGATCTGGAATTTATCCAGGACAAAGAATTATAGGTATTACAGACTCGTGCATGGATGTGCCTATGTTACTTATGCAACAGATCGATAAGATTGCTAGAATACATAGACACTGAGGCAATCAAAGAAAACATAACAGTAAAACATGTAAACAAAACAAGTTTAATAAGGAGTTCACCCAATGCTCTTGGGCTACGTCTCCAGGTCTAGCCTTTCATTGGTGGCCTCTCTATTATGTTTTCAGGCAAAGCTTTTACAACAGTGAGCTCAATTCGAGACTCACTTAACAGAATGAAGTCAGTAGGAATGGAGTGCACAGACTCTCCTTATTGGAACTCAACCTCTAAGGGTTATAGTAGTATGATAGGCCTATGCCAAGGAGTTTTCTTGAACCTTTCAAGTCTTCAATGGAGTACACATACTCTCTGACTCTCTGTAGCTCTTTCTGGCTTGATGCTGCCTTTAGGTCATCTCGGCTTCTACTCTCTGTTCTCTACTATTAGCTTCTTGCATCTAGCTAACTCTTGTCTGCCTCTCTGTGTTGTTTTTTTTTTGCTTCTGTCAAGTCATGACTTTAAAGCCAGTCTACTCTTTTGACTATTCATTTCTGCTTCCTGGCCTTCTGGTTTCCTTACCCCTATCTGTCTGAATTCCTCTGCTTTGTGTCATCATCACTAGGTAATGCCTCACAGGGAGGTGGCCACCTGTTTCCCAACGAACTGGGTGTCAGATTCCTTGAATCATTTATGATTGGCTGTTAATTATGTTGCATCAAGATTGCCCACGAATAATGAATCATTTGCCAACTCATCATCCACGGACTTCAAATCCCCTGTTATCTTGCTTTTTGACCTGTCAGATCTGTTCAGTCATTGGGATGCATCTCCGCCGTTGATCTGGGTCCCCCAGATACTACGATCGTCCTTCATATTAGGCAGACAAGTCGCATGGTGTTTACTTGTCCAATGCGGGATGTTTTCTCTCTCATCCACTGAATGCGTGTCGCTCTATGTGTGGCATTGGGCGGGATTCAATCAAAACTGCTTACTGCCTCGAGGCCTTCCAATATCCTGCCGGTTTTGTGGAATCCCGCGCTACGGAACCAAATGTGTTACTTTTCTAAATTTTATAGTGATTTTAGGTCCGGGTCCTTTGGGGCTTTCCTTCACTGAGGGTGACGCCTTGTGATACACGATTAGTGCTTTAAAGCTAATCGCGTATCAGAAACCACCCCCGTTTCTTGATTTGGCCTCCCGTTTCACTAAGTTGTGCCAACGCGTATTACCATGGGCCAATGGTCTACAAGCTTGACTGAGGGTCCTCATTGCTCTGCTCTAGCGACAACTGCAACTGTTTACGAGGATTCCTTCTCATAGCTTTGATTTTTCTAAGACTTGAATCTTTTAGCATAATTTGAAACAGTCATGAAAACTTCGAGAGTGTTTTAGGATCCAATTCGGATCATGATGACCCTAGAAACATCAATATTCTGGAAACAGAGGGGAGTCACGAGGTTCGCGGACTAGCAATCGAGGATCCCGACATCACTGCGCTGCTGAAAATGAAACAAGTAAACATTGGTACGGAGGAGGAGCCGAAGTATGCCATGCTTGGGGAGTACTGGGATGATGCCATGATGGAGAAGGTCATCGAATTACTACGAGAATATCAAGATTTATTCTCCACTAAAATCACGGAGTTGAAAGGAATCTTCGGCAACTTGGGAATGATGAAGATAACCCTGAAGCCGGATGCAAAGCCAATCAAGCAGTGGCCTTATCGGTTGAATCCAAAATATAAAGCGAAGGTCCGTGAAGAGTTGGACAAAATGCTTGCAGCAGGAATAATTGAACCAGTGGAGGAGTCTGACTGGGTAAGTCCTATGGTTGTGTAGGAGAAAAAACAAAAAGGTGAAATTCACATTTGCATGGATCATAGGAAGCTCAACGATGCATGTGTTAATGATCCATTTTCGACACCATTTACAGACGAGGTACTGGAAAATGTGGGTGGACAGGAAGCCTACTCCTTCACGGACGGTTTCACGGGATACCACCAGATCAAGATCGCGCCAGAGGAGAGGAGTAAAACAACTTTCACCACCAAATGGGGCTGTTTTCAATACACGGTGATGCCCTTTGCACTGAAGAACGTGCCGGCGATATTCTCTTGCGTCGTGGTAGTTGCATTCAAGTATTTTATACATAAGTTCTTGGAAGTATATCTTGATGATTGGACCATTTTTGGGTTAGTCAAGAAACATATCGTGAGCTTACGGTTAATTCTGGATACTTAGCGACAACACCATATTGCGCTAAATCTGAAGAAGTGTACTTTCCTCGTCCCATTTTGGAACTTGCTCAGCCATGTGGTCTGTAAGCAAGGCCTGATGGTGGATCCGTTGAAGATTGTTATGATACTCAATCTGCAAGCACCGCAAAGTGTCAAACAACTGCGTGCCATGCTGGGACACACTGGTTACTATCCAAAATTTATAAAAAGCTATGCACAGATCACGACACCAATGGAACAGTTGTTGAAAAAGGACGCTACTTATTGTTGGAATGAGGAATGCAACAAAAGCCTGGAAACACTCAAGGAAAAGATGGCATCAGTTCCTATATTGGTCTTTCGAAAATGGGACATCAAATTTCACGTGCATGTTGACACGTCGTGCATCACGTTGGTTGCGGTACTCACACAGGAAGGAGCGGAGGGAATTGATCACCTGATCACGTTCGTAAGTCGACAATTGTCCAAAGTTGAGAAGAACTACTCCACTATTGAGCATGAGGGATTGGTGATGGTATACACGCTCCAGAAATACCGCCACTATCTTCTCGGAGGACACTTTAAGATGTATATTGATCACTCTACGCTCAAATACCTAGTGAATAAGCCTGTGTTGGGGAGGCGCATTTGTCGGTGGTTGCTATTATTTCAAGAATATGATTTCGAAATCATCGTAAAGCCAGGACGGTTAAATGTAAGCCCAGATCACTTGTACCGGATTGAGAATGGTGAAGAGCCTACAAACATAGAAGAAGGACTACCTGATGCACAAATTTATGCACCGCGCGTTGTGGATGGCCATTTTTAGGATATAATCCACTTCTTAACCACAGGCACTGCGTCGCAGGGATATTCCATTTAGCAGAAGAAATAATTGGTGATATGCGCAACAGACTTTACTATTATTGCCGGGCATCTCTACAAAATGGCCAATGCCGAAATACTACGCAGATATGTACCTAAATTCGAGCGAGGACAGATCCTAGTGGAAGCACATGGGGGGGTTGCTGGAGGACATTATGCAAGTGCGCCACAGCACAAAAGATTCTTCGTGCTGGAATATGGTGGCCAACCCTACATCAAGACTCGAAAGCATACTGTCGGGCCTGCGACGTATGTGAACGGTCTAGGAAACCATCATGGAGGGATGAAATGCCACTCAAGCCACAAATGACACTGCAACCGTTTGAGAAATGGGCGATCAGTTTTGTGGGGCCTATCGCACCTCCAGGAAAAATGGGGGTGCACTATATCATCATCGCGACAGAATACTTGACCCGATGGGCAGAAGCACAACTAGTCAAAGACTACACGACCACTATAGCTGCGAAGTTCTTGTTCGAGAATGTGTTAATGCGATTTGGATGTCCAAAAATTCTAATGAGCAATCACGAAACACATTTCCTAAATGAGACTATCTGCGCGCTCACAGAGGAATTTCAGATATACCATCAACAAAGTATGGCGTACCATCTGCAAGCAAATGGTACTGTTGAAGCATTTAACAAAATTTTGGAGATTGCATTGACAAAGGTATGTAATGCGCAGTGAAACGATTAGGATTTGCGCATACTTGTTGTGCTATGGGCATACCAAACAACATGCAAGAAGTTGACCGGCTAGACACCTTTCTTGTTAGTCTATGGTAAGGAAGCCGTCATGCCAATGGAATACATTGTACCTAGTTTAAGGATAGTAGTGGCGACGGGCATTGCAGACCACAGAGCTTTGGAAGAAAGGATTGTGCAACTAAAAGAACTTGAGGAGGAATGGTTTCTGGCTAGATTCCATCAGCAAGTACGAAAGAAACGGGAAAAATCTTGGCATGATCGCCATATCAAGATGTGCATGTTCAAAGAAAATGATCTAGTATTACTATACGACAACAAGTTCGACAAATTCCCTGGAAAACTCTGAATGCATTGGTTGGGACCCTATGTAGTCAAAGAAGTCATAGATGGAGGCACGGTCCAGCTTGCAAAGGTGAATGGAGAGCCCTTCCTAGGCAGAGTCAATGGTAGTTGCCTAAAGCTCTACACGGGTGGGCCGACCACCTGACTAATCAACTGTAGGATAGTCTCACTACTCCAGGTAGTTGAAAGAGAGCGTGGGATGTTAAAATAGTCTATGGGGGAGTTGCGCAATGATCAGGGGACGCGTAAAATTCATATGTCACAAGGGTCGCGGTTGCGTAAAAGGGGCCGCGCTGCTGCGAGGACAGGCATAGAGGTGACCGTTGCTGACACTGTTCATGACATGATGTCTGAGTTATGGCAAAAAGGAGCGGGTGGCGGGAAATTAAGAGATACGATACGAGCTACATCTGTAATGATCTGCCACAGGCTTAACGTTACGACACCAGAAAAGGAGGGAACCGCTAAACTTGAATTTCAGAACACTTATAAATCACAGGGGGGCATCCACCGAGCAATCTATGATTTGGAGAAAAGTAGGCTATTGTGCATTCCCATAGATATGGAACTGCTCATTAGTTATGCTCAAGGAGTAAGTCCGAGGGTTGTAATATGGCCACTAGAGAGTTCAGCATCGACAATAGGGGATGTGCCGGAAATTCTTAGACACGAAGCAGAATTGGTCCAGATGCTGCTACCTACCCGATGGGCTGACCGGTGACCCATCAAAGATAAGGGAAAGACTGTAAATATGGTGACGCATGATGCAATTGCAGTTAACAGGTCGTCTATGATACACCTTGAAGATTGGGGTCTCGCAGACAACAAAATTTTTCTTGCAAAATTGCAACACAAGCTGTAGTAGACAGTGTGTAGTAGACCCAAAATTAGAAACTTGTTGCGTTGGTACAAAGAGTTCCCGTATGCGGCACCCCAGCTTGAGCTAAAATCCTATAAGGGGGTGCTCTGTGTTAATCGAGTAGAGCAAAATGAGAATCATCGGTTGTGCGAAGTAGTGGAGGCAATGGAGCAAGAGTTAGAAGACGCATTGTAGAAGACAAAGAGGGAGCAGCAAAATGAAGTGCGTCACTCACAGGAATGGTGGACCGCGAGGCCTAGGCAGCGCGTATCACCGCATTGACGAGTAACTTGGAATGAGTCACGATGATTGTGTTGGGGGCCTGTTGGGTAGCAGAGGCCCCGGGTAACGATTTTGGGGCTTAGAGCTCGTGATTTAGGGTAATGATATTGTAAAATTTCCGCGAAGTGCGCGGAGCGCAAAATGTAATAGATCGAGTCAAAGGGTTGTCTGCCCGAAAATAATATAAAATAATAGGAAGTGAGTCAGCCTGCCTACGGTCTGTAGACCATGGAATGTATAAATAGAGCGAGGCTCTAAGGGTAGAGGTAGTTTTTGGGGAGATATCTATTGTGTAATGGGATTATGAAGAAAAGGGTCTCTGAGCGTCTGTAAGTCCGAGTCAAGGGGGTTGGGCGATAGATAGAGGCTCTGCAGCTATGTGTGCAAAGGCCTGATAGGGTCCACAGTTGTGTGCCTAGACCCCTGGTTGTATTGACGGAAGATAAATAAAGATATGAATTTCTGAATCATTGTGTGCTCTCTCGTAAATCTATCTATTGCCTATGTTCTAAATTTACGCACTGTCTTTAAGAATTATGATTGCACGCACTGGGTTTTATTGTTAAATGTTTGCTTAAGGACTGTAAGACAAAGATCAGATCTGTAATAAACTCATTAATAAGAAAGTGTATAGCAGCAAAGAATGGTGTGAGGCCATAGAACGGTTCGCGACCCCTCTAAACCACATCCAGACATCCCAAGGGTGCGGAAGCCTGATTCCAGTACCCTCTCATACTACCTCAGGTGAGAATTCACTCTGCGCTCTGCGGATTGTTGCTGAAAGGGCTGGTAATGTGGGATTTGTTCGGCTAGAACATTTTTACCTGGGTCAGGCCCCAACAAGCCAACAACAACCTGCTGTTAGATGAAGAGATTGATATCATTGAGATCCACTTCCAACTCCAAAGAGAATCATATTAATGGAAACAAAAAGCAAATTATCGTGACATTAAAATGGAGATACTTGAATACTGGTAAGAAATCATATTTTCCTATTATAATGGCTGACACGTTTCGACCTCCTGTATCACGAGTACCTACAACAAACGACTATTTTTGGTAAGATATTGCATACTTTGATGCGTCCAGACAAGAGTGCTAGTAGAAAGGAGGGACCATTTTTATCTTTATAGATTGAGAGAATTCAAGCGTACCAGTAACGTTGCTGGGGCGTATGTTTGAATGCGAGGTGCCATCGCGACAATAACAAAGAAACCTTGTCGGATCTGAAATGTTATAGACACATGTCCCATTACTTGTTAGACAAGAACCACAACCTGGAGCTCTACTCATCGACATACTGTTTGAATTGGAAATCCTCCGCTAAGAATCTCTGATTGATATGCAGAGAACCGGTTTATTTGATTAAGAATTAGTGAATTGGCAATTGGAGATTTATTTGGCAGAGGCGTGTCCCAGATTTTGGAGTAGGAAAATAGTACTAATCATCGCCACATAAATGCCACTTTCGAAACTTCTCCCTGTTTATACATTCATCACAGTTCTTCCAAAGCGTGAGATTGGCATAACCAATGGCCATATGATATCGGAGGCCGGACAACCATAAATGAGAGTAGTTACCCAAAAAATTGCAATTTCCCTCCAACAAATTCTCCTTAACAATTGTGATACAATTAATTTTGGTATCATAGTCCAAGAAAGAGGCAAATATACCATATTTTTGTCCACTTATATTAATAAGAGGATAGCCGCCCACATAATCACAGCGGAGCTGAAACTGAGGGTCACCACAACCACTGTCATTTTTCCCAAAAGGATAGTTGAATCGAAAGTCCCCTAATGTATTATCGGAAAGACAATCGTGGTAGTGATTGCAGAGACATGGTTTTGAGGAGCAAAGGAGGAGAAGGAAAATATAAACAATGAGAGGCATTGCATTTGTAGGAAGAAGATTATGTCTCTTCATGCCCAATTGTTATCCTTAGTTGGAGTCTGGAGACACAAAATAAAATTCACAGGCGCGCTGAACCTATACAGAGGGAGAAAATAGCGAAAGACATATGAAGGGTCGTTATGCAAATACATGAGAAAGAGGAAGGAGATGGAATTGTAAATAGCATGGAATCACTTTTGTTGACTTATTGTCCAAAATGACTTCTAGCAGATCATGACTTCAACCTAATCCTAACGAACAGATGGATTCAGAGAGACTCTGGGTGCCTCGAACTTAACTCTTTTGCAGCGTGCCCTTTTGGAAATATTGTGAAATTGGATGGAAAGTACAAGTTTAAACAATTTGTTAGAAAGATTTCAAAATATTTCTAGAATTTGTAATCAAGATATAAGGTCAACATAATGAAAAGGGAAAGAACATGGAATTTTCGTGTAGAAATTTTAAAATATGTAACACCAAAATCTGAAATCGAATTAAGGATGTCCATGAACATGGAGGAAACCGCATGGAATTGCTGTGAAATTGGTACTATGATGAGTTTAGGATGAGTTTGGACACTGATCCTCTTTGAGTATCTTTTCCAAATTGGTGTTGTGGACAATTTATGACAATGGGTAAAAGATGGTAGGAAAAGAAGGAAGTGGTTTCACTTTGCAAAGAGATTATTCATTTGCAAATTATTGTTGTTATCTTGCAAAAGGAAAATGCAATATTTAAGAATCGTTTCTAGAGCATTTTTATTGAGAAAATCAAGAAGGTTGATGATCTTTAGTTAATCATGAGTAAGTATTTCTAGTCAATTATGAGTACGTATTTCTAAAATATTGTAGACAAGTTTTAGGAAAATATTGACCACTTTAATGATTTGGAGAAGGAAGTTGTGTCTTTGTCTCACTCAGAAGATGCAATTTTTAGGAAGCAAATTTGCAAGTTGGAGGAGAAAAATAGTCAATGAGTTATGGAGGTTTGTTATTTTAAAGCCTCGATGGAACTGCTTCATGAAGAACTATATCAAAATCTTAAACAAGATTACGATGCCTTGTCACAATAGCTTGTTAATAAGGATGAGGTCATTCAAGATTCACAAGAGTGCAAACAACACCTTAAATTAGAAGTCAGTCACCTTTAGAATGCTTAGAAGGAGAATACTATTGTCGAATTGTCACGTGCAATTTTTAGGAAGCAAGTTTGCAAGTTGGAGGAGAAAAGTAGTCAACGAGTTATGGAGGTTTGCTATTTTAAAACTTCGATGGAACTACTTCATGAAGAACTATATCAAAATCTTAAACAAGATTACGATGCTTTGTCACAATAGCTTGTTAAGAAGGATGAGGTCATTCAATATTTGCAAGAGTGCAAACAATACCTTGAATTAGAAGTCAGTCACCTTTAGAATGCTTAGAAGGAGAATACTATTGTCGAATTTTCACGTGCAAGTTTTAGGAAGAAAATTTGCAAGTTGGGGGAGAAAAATAGTCAACAAGTTATGGAGGTTTGATATTTTAAAGCCTCGATGGAACTACTTCATGAAAAACTATATCAAAATCTTAAACAAGATTATGATGCCTTGTCACAATAGCTTGTTAAGAAGGATGAGGTCATTCAAAATTTGCAAGAGTGCAAACAACACCTTGGTTTGTTCACATGTTGTGGCTAAAAGAATTGAATTTCACTGACTTGAGTGGTAAAAAGTCAGTTTTTGTAGAGAGGGTTAGATATCTCAAAGATTAGCTTTACTTAATTATTGTAATAATTAGAAAATTGTCTTATTTTAGACTAAGTGATAAGTTGCTAGCATAGGTGTGTAATAGAGACTAAAAATAGAGATTTGATTGTTAGATTGATTAAAATATAGATCGAGTTGTTAGTATAGTTAGAATAGGATTTGACTCACAAAAGAGAAGAAAATGTAATGGAAAAGGATTAGCTGAGATGATTGAGAGTTGAGTGAGATGCGAGAGTTTGAGTGATAGATAGGGTCTTGAGATTGAGCCAGATATCTAATGAATTGTTATAATTAAGCCGAGAGGGCCAAGACTCTGTAACTTCTATTATATTGAATAAATTGATTTAGCGTGCATCTGTGTGTTATTCCTGGTGTAGGCTCTCATTTATCTCTACATATCCGCGTTCTAAAGCTTAACCGGGTATTTTCTCTGTTTTCACACTTTAACAGTAAATCTCAGTGTTTATGTGCTTTTCACTAAATCACGGTCATTTAGCGTTAAGGGGTAATCTTGGAATTAAGTGTTAAAAAATTGATTAAGCACTTTATTTAAGTTTGCCTTAATGCACGTGGTTATATTGGAAAAACAGGTTTTAATCAGCGAAGGTGGTTATCGGGCGAAGGAAAAGCTGTAAGTGGGAAATTGGGGTAGTCACCCGATTCCATTAACCAAGTGACACGTAGCAGTCAGGTGGAGAGAGAAAATTGCTTTATCAAGCGGGTAATCTCCGTGCAAGTGGCTCACTGAATATTTCTCTTAGCTATTGGATCAGGAGTGTTTGGATCAACGGTGGAGGAAGATCGGATGGTTTTGTTGATCGGGTTGAATGACGACCGTTAGATCTGGGAGAGGAGATCAACGACATAGAGTGATCACTAAATTGTTTTGGTTGATCGGGTTGTGTGAGGACTATTAGATCTGGAAAGAGGAGATCAACGGTGTATAGTGAAGCACTGTTTATAAAGGGAAAGTCAACGTGGGACCAACATATTTAAGGGAAAAATGGGACCCTCAGTGTATAATAAGCCACGTACAAAATCTGCTTGAACGCATCTGGTTGGTTATAAAGTAACCAATAGTCTATTTTTAAGACTACCACCTTGTTTTCATCAGCCTCTTGCGTCATTTTGGTATCAGAGCACAAAGATTGAGTTTGACTGCAGTAAACATGCCACTGAGGAGAGGAGCTGGCATAGGTCGAGGAAGACCTAAATCAAATGCAGTTCTGCTGGAGAAGATCCAGAGTCTATGTAAAAGGATGGACACAATTGAGATTGCTCAGAGGAGAATGCCTGATGAAGGAGTTGACAGTGCTGCAGAAGAATCTTCTGAGGAAGAAGAAGAGGAGGAAAATGAAACTACCAAAGTTATCAAGATGTTGGCTAAAGTAGGTGGAAAACCAAAGGTGTAAATTCCTGAGTATGAAGGGAGTCTCAATGCAGAAGAGCTAATGGATTGGATCCATTCATTGGACAAATATTTTGACTATGAGGAGGTTGATGACAAGAAGAAGGTGAAATTTGTAGTTACCAGATTGAAGGGTCATGTAGTTATTTGGTGGGATGAACTACAAACATCCAAAACAAGAAAAGGAAAGTCCAAGATCAAGCAATGGGATAAAACGGTGAGTAAAATGAAAGCTAAATTTATGCCAAAATATTATCAGTTAAATCTTTTCAAAGAGTTACAGAATCTAAGGCAAAAAGAAATGTCTGTTAAAGAATATACAAAAGAGTTTTATAGGTTGAGTATTAGAGCAGGACTTGCAGAGGATGACATGGAGAAGGTAGCCAGATATATCAATGGCTTAAGATATGACATACAGGATGAAATCATCTTGCTGAGTCTGAAGACTACTGAAGATGTCTATTAAGCAGGTTTGAAGGCAGAAGAGAAGATGTTGAGAAAACAAAATCAAAGGAATAGACGGAAAAGTTCAGTAAGAGGTAGAGGAACTACCAGACCAAGGGTTCAACAACATCAGAATGAAGGAGAAAGTTCAATTAGTAGACCACCACAGAGGGGAGATTTTAATAGAGGAATATTTGCACCCAGAGGAAGAGGTCAAAGAAGAGATATTCGGTGTTACACATGTGGAGAATGGGGACATGGATCATGGGAATGTCCTCATACTAGAACAGCAAGTCAGAGGAATGTGAATGTGGCTAAAGCAAAGGAAGAAAAAACTCAAATTACAGACAAGGAATAATCCCTTGAAGCAGGAGAATCCCTGATGTTGAAAAGGATATTGCTTAAGGTAGAGAAAGAGACTGGAGAACCAGCTTAGAGGAAGAGTTTATTTAGAACTACATGCAAATCCAAAGGTAAATGTTTTAAAGTGATAATTAACAGTGGAAGCACTCATAACCTTGTTTCTACAGAGATGGTGGACAAGCTAGGATTAGTGAAGGATGAAGATGACAAAGGAGCACCTGCAAATAGTGTTATTCTGATGAGTGGGAAGGAGCTATTGCAAGAGGTTGGGAAAGGTGAAGAAATGTATTTTTCTATCATAGGGAGACCTAAGGTACTTTTGACTTCCAAAAACTTAGATGATTTACCTGAAGAAATTAGAACTCTGTTGAATGATTTTGCTGATATTATTGTGGATGAGTTTCCAAATGCATTTCCACCGATCAGGAGTATTAGTCATCATATTGATCTAATACCAGAAGTAAGTTTTCCAAACAAAGCAGCATACAGATTAACTCCTCAAGAGAATGTAGAAGTTGGAAGACAAGTGCAAGAAATGATGGATATGGGACTAATCAGAGAGAGTCTTAGTCCATGTGTTGTACCAACAGTACTTAGTCCAAAGAAAGGAGGTGAATGGCGTATGTGTACAGATTCCAGATCCATAAACAAGATCACTATCAGATATAGATTTCCTTTACCATGCATGGATGATTTGATGGATTGTTTGAGTGGGTCAAAGTATTTTACTAAAATAGATCTAAAGAGTTGATATCATCAAATAAGAATTAGAGAAGGAGATGAATGGAAGACTGCATTTAAAATAAATAGTGGGTTGTATGAGTGGTTAGTAATGCTTTTTAGACTCACTAATGCACCTAGCACATTCATGAGATTGATGAATGAAGTCTTGAAGGAATATGCAGGAAATTTTGTTATTGTTTATCTTGATGATATTCTAGTCTTTAGTAGAAGTAAAGAAGAACATCTAGAGCATCTTAAATTGGTTTTAAGAACTCTGTAAAAAGAGAAACTACTGATAAATCTAAAGAAATGTAGTTTCATGAAAGAATGATTAATTTACTTGGGATTTGTGGTTTCTAAAGAGGGATTGAAAATGGATCCAGAGAAAGTCCAAGCAATTTGGAACTGGCCTATTCCAAGGAATATATTTGAGGTAAGAAGTTTTCATGGTCTTGCAAGTTTTTGTAGGAAATTTGCCAGAGGTTTTAGTCAGATTTGTGCACCAATTCTTGAAACAATCAAGGAGACTAATCAGCCATTCAAGTGGATAGAAGCAACAGATAAGAATTTTAATTCGCTGAAGAGGAAAATCATAGAGAAACCAGTTTTAGCTTTACCTAATTTTGAAAAAGTATTTCAAGTTGAAATAGATGCTAGTGGAGTTGCAATTGGAGTAGTTTTGAGTTAGGAACAGAGACCAATATCATACTTGAGTGAGAAATTAAATGAAGCTAAAAAGAAGTATTCTTCTTATGATAAATAATTTTATGCTATTGTACAAGCCTTAAAAAAATGGAGACATTATTTGCTACCAAAGGAGTTTATATTGTATTATGACAATCATGCATTACGATTCATAAACAACTAGCCAAAATTGAACCAGAAACATGCCAAGTGGGTAGAGTTTTTGTAGAGCTTTACTTTGGTGATAAAACATACAAGTGGTAAGTTGAACAAAGTTGTTGATGCTTTAAGAAGGGTAAATTTCATTGCACAAGAATTAAAAGTTGGTTTTGTAGGATTTGAAATGGTTGAAATGTATAAAGATGTTGCAGATTTCAAAGATATTTATACAACAATACAAAATCCAATAGTTCATAACAGAAGTCAGTGGTTAGATTATCTTATCCAAGGAGGTTTATTATTTAAAGGCAACAAGTTGTGCATTCCCAAATGTTCTATGTGGGAAAGCATAATGAAGGAAAAACACAGTGGAGGATTATCTGGTCACTTTGGACAAGACAAAACCTTTGCTCAGGTAAATTCCTTTTACTATTGGCCAAAGATGCAGACTGATGTTAAGAGATTTGTTGAGAAGTGCAGGATATGTCAGCATGCTAAAAGGAGAAGCCAGAATATAGGATTGTACCAACAATTTCCAATACCAAACCGACCATGGGATGTAGTTAGAATGGATTTTGTTTTGGGGTTACCTAAAACTCAAAGGGGGAATGATTCCATTTATGTTGTGGTAGATAGGTTTTCCAAGATGGCACATTTCATTGCATGTAAGAAGACTAGTGATGCAACACATATTGCTAATCTATTTTTTTCAGAAATTGTAAGATTACATGGATTGCCCGTTGTTATCACCCAGGTTGTTCCCTTTGACTCCCAAGGGAATACGGCTGGGGTAACCACTAACCAATATTTGGATTACAACTTCTAGCCCAACTGTAATCAGAGAGGGCTCTCTCTTTAAGGTTTGTCTCTGTTCTGTGGAGATTTTAGGCTAGTTATGAATTGAGAGTTTTGGTTTATGTTTGGGTTGGAAGGATGTCTTTTTGTACCTAAAGAGGAAATCGGCAGATAATGTTAGCTCATTGGGCAATGGAGTCTGTGGCTACTGGTTTTTTGAGATCTTGAGTTTGAGCAGCTGGAATTACAGGGCCATTTAAATACTTTATGGAACAAACTTGAAATTATGATGGTGGAATGTGAACAACCAGTGAAAAGCAATTAAGAATTTTCCACTAAGCTGAGGTGT
>APFE030833743.1:0-15817 GCA_000404065.3 Pinus taeda
CCACACTTCATCAGTTTACGATACCCGGATTGATAATTTATGTAGAGCAATTTAAGACGTTAAATTGACTAGACAGTAGGGTAGAGAGAAAAAAGAAAAAATGAAAAATAAGAGAAAAAATAAAAATCTAAGGTGAAAATCTCCTTGGAGGCGCCTCAGATTGGCTCATTGATCGAAAAACTCCATGAAGCGGTCAATGTGTTGGAAAGAAGAAAAAAAAGGAAAAAGAATAAGATCCATGGGTGAAAACCTCCGTTGGAGGTGCCCAGGGTAGGCAATTAAGGTGAAAACCTCTCTGAGGCACCCTAGTTGTTTTCAAGAAAAAAAAAGAAAAAAAAATGAATTTCCAGTTGTATTACATGTGTAGGAAGACTATAGAAAGCAGCAATAGGTGCTAAGGGAGCTCTGAAACCAATAACAACACATATCCTAGCTTCCCTCACCTTTCTCCATCATTCTTGACATCTTTTCACCTCACTGTGCTTCTTTTTCAAAAACTATGTTTTCTACAGGAGGCTCCTGTAGAAATTACAAAGAGTTAGAAAAGGATTTTAAAGGTAGTTTTGGAAACAGAGAAGCTTCATACAATATTTAAAAATCCTCCTGTAGCCTTCAAACCTCTCTTGCATCATTTCCAAGCCTGCATCACACCCCAAGCTCATTTTTCTTACTGTCCAAAAAATTGCAGGATGCTCTGATACAAAAATACATAAAGCAAAAATTTGTTTTTTCCCTAACTTAAAAACTGTGCATCTATTTAAAAAACTATTTCATGGAGGGTTACATATGGATGATGGTAACATGCTCAAGCAATTTTAGAACATTCTAGTGTACGGTTACCAAGAAATTAACCTCCATAACCTTCAACCATTTTTGTATTTTCTCAATATCCGTGTATCCATTTACAAAACTATTTCATGGGGAGATGTATATGGATGATGGTAACATGCCTAAGCAATTTCAGCCAATTCCAGTGCACGATTTACAAGAAATTGGCCTCCATCACCTTCAGCCATTTTCAATTTTTCTCAAAATCCATGCATCCATTGACCAAAACGTTTCTATGGGAGGTGCATAAGGATGATGGAAACATGCTCAAAAAATTTCAGGTCAATGTAGTCTACCGTTTGGGAGATATGGACAAAACAAGTCACTCTCCCATTAAAATCAAGCCACAACAACAAAATAGGTGCAACCATAGAAAGTAAGGGGACACTTGAAACCAGATCTAACCAAAGGATACCTACACAAACTAAACAAGGCACACATCAGGGAGCAGAAAACATACAACAGAAAAGATGCAAGCATTCAGCAGCAAAGGAACCAAAATGAACCACAACATGTGCATTTGATTTGCAAGTAAGTGGCTAATCCTCTCCTCTGTTGCATCTGTGTAATTAGAAAATATGCATAAGTGCATGAGATGGTTAGGGTTGAATGAGAAAAGGTGTCCAGTTAACTGGCTACCCTCATCCACTTGACCGCGCTCATCCAGAGACGCCACCACATGTGTGCCTAGTCAACTCATAGAAAATCTAAAGGATAAGTAGTGGAGGTTATACAAACTCTGATGAACTCCGATGCAATGATGGGAAGTGATTTCGGGGAAGAGTAATGAAGGGATATGATGACAAAGCGGTGGGGACCAATGGTCTGAATCAGGCAACGTACCTTTTTTCCAACTCACCCCATAATCAGAAATATCTCAAAGAAGACATAAGTATTCCTCCTCGAAACTCCTTCACCACATTTTCTTCCATTTCTCCATCATCCACTTAGCTACAACAAGCTCTATACCACCTCCATAGCCTTAAAAACATTGTTCTCTATCGATTTCAGCCATCTTTCTACTATCGGCATTCTACAGGAGCAATAACAGGTTCTACAAGAGCACCTACATCCAGTTCTATAGGAGGGACAATAAGCAGTTTTTAAGGAGAAAACATGGGGTTTTTGGTTGAATTCTGATTTGAAGAGGTAGGTTTTGTACATACCTAGCTTTAATATTAATATGTGCAAGAAATGGTACAATTTTTAGGAGGAATTGAGCCAGTACAAGGGAAGGAATTCCACAAAAAAAATTGTCTGTTCTAAAAAAAACACAGTTTTTCTCTGTTTACCTGCTCCTTCAAAATTCTTGTCTCCATCTCTATTCTGGGTATTCAAAAGGGCTATAAGAAAAATGATAGGGGGATTCATGAGGAAGAAGCTCACAAATTCATCTAGGATCCATGAACATCCTGAAGTAGTAGCAATTTTTACCAAAGCAAATTGGATGCCATTCTTAGAAAAAATCTGAGGGTATGATGACGAAGTGGCTAAGGAGTTTTCCCTTTCTTTAGTCCCTCACTCAAGGACCCATACCACTGCTACTTTGAGAGGTCTCTCCTTAGAAATCACCCTAGAATTTATTAGTAGGGTTACCTCCCTCCCTCTTGGATTACCTTGGAGCAAAGATGAAAAGCAAATGGGAAAATATGCCAAGAAAAACTTCTTCCAGAACAATGAACATCTTGTTGAAGACAAAAATGGAATTAGGAGGAAAAGCATACCTTACCCTTGGGATGAGGTTAGTTACCAGATTATCAAATATATTTCCTATGAGGGAAGGTATAGCATAATTTATGGCTACCATTTTAGACTCCGCCATGAGCAGAGACATGACATGGACATTCCAACACCCTAGAAACTCAACATCTCCTATTTTCTCCTGTAGTCCCTTATAGATTCCAGCATTAAGTTGAAGGCAGAAGGTCCAGATCAGTTGGCTCACCATGGGTTGATTAAACTATTAGTGGAAGAAGCCCTCCACACCTTCACAATCCCCATAACATGGGACATATTTAGAAACATGACAGAAGAAGATGATATAAAGGTTCTCACATATGATCACAATCCTTTTGATAGTGAGGGGGAAGAGAAGAAAGGGGAAGAAGGGGAGGAAATTGAGGAACAAATAGAGGAGGAAGTCACAAAAACAGAGAAGGAAGAGACCAAAACAGAGCAAGAGGAATCAAAACCAACAGAGACAGAGAAAACAAAAAGAGAGGAACAAGGGGCAGAGAAGGCAGAAGTGTCTCTTGAGACCCTAGAAAGGGAGGCAACAGCTACTCTTATTGCCCTAAGCACCCCTGTGAAACCCAAACAAAAGAGGAAGAGGCGATTATCAATGTACGTTAGGGCTCAGAAAAGCACAAGGACAAAAATTGGAAAACCACAACCATCTTCAACAGTGCCTATTGTTATTGAAGATTCACCCACTAGCAAAGGGGAAGAATCTCCCTCTAAAACCCCTATCACATTTGAAACAGGAAGTCCTAGATCTTCCACCTAGAAGGAAAGAGTGCAACTACAATACTCGAAAACTCTATAGGAAGCATAGAATGTTCTATAGGAGACCCTAACATAGCTACAAGAGACTGAAAATCTGGAGGAAAAGGTAGAGGATCAGCCAAAGGGAAAGGAGGAAACAACAGAGATTCAAGAACCTAGCCCCCAGCCTGGTTTGGGCTCTTACTACAATCTTCTTGAGGGGAGAAAATTCATTCCACAGAAATTTGCAGTCCCACTTTTCTCTAAGCTGGAGAAAGAAAGAATAAGGAGCCATAGATGGATGCAAATTACCAAATCCAAGGGGGTAGAGGATATTGGCCACATGGTGAACATAGAGAGGCAATAAGAAGAAATCACTTAGAAACAAAAAATGAGTTGCTAAGAAGACAACTGCAAGAAAAGAAGACACAACTGGCATGCATGGCCAACTGGTCTATGGAGGCGCTACAATGCAGAACACCAGAAAAATCATATGGAGTATACCTCAAAGGCCAATTGCTGCAGTTTCAAATCAAGACTTTGGCACAGAGAGGCACCATACCTTTCCAAGATTATAAATAGTTTATAGACCTATGTGACCAAATTTCAGCAGAAGACAAGGCAAAGATAGCAGAGTTCTATTTCCACAGCATGGCCCTCACTGATATGAACCTATGGGACCCCAATGCTAGGCTAGGGGACTTGCAACTGATGGCCATGGCATCATGGATGAATCATGAGGAGAAAAGGGAAACAAAAATCAAAAAGTTGATGGAAAAAGAGAAAAATAAACCCTTAATGATCGGAGTTGAGCCATCAGACCCCATGGCTCTCACCAGTGTCCACCAGCTGCTTGTAAATAATCCTCAAAGTGACCCTAAGTATATCAATGAGTAGGCTCAGGCCATTGCACATTTTGAGGACATGGAAAGATTAGCTGGGGAAGACTGTATTCACACTTGTATGAGGTGGAACACTCTCCTACACAGTCTACAAATCAGGGAGTATCACTCCCCAATAAGGATGAAAGAAGCATTAAGGAGAATGCCATTGTACAAGTGCTCCAAACAAAGTTTGAAGGCCGATCGGATTGGCCTCAAATTGAGTCCCCCACTGCAACTAGGCCTATTGGAAGGTGGAAAAGAGGAAGAACAACAACAACAATGGGAAGAAGTGGAAAAAAATGCAGGATTCCATGATAATGAAGAGGACCTCACATCAGAAGCATCAGATGTCAAGGAGGCCATCAGGGCCATCAAAGATGAGGAGATGGACTAGTTGCTCAGAGGATGAGCAACACATTCAGTAGGGGGTCATGATGAGCCCCATAAATGGGTAATTATATGGGATAATTTTGCCTCATAACTTAGCCTAATACACCATTCTCATTATTTTAATGCATGTTTTTTATTATATTTATGCTAATAGAGTGAGCTGGGTTGGTCATTATGCCATGAAGTCTAATGTGTGCTTAATGAAGATTTTTGGTCAATTTTGGAGACAAAGTCAAATATGTAATGAACATTTGGTAGAAAATATTTGAAGAAGACAAGGGAGAGAATTTATAGGAGGATGTCCCCCTCATTTATGTCTCCCTACTTCAAATTCTCCTTCAGAAAGCTTGGAGCACAAGTAGCCACATCAATGCACCAAAGAGGCAACCGAGCAAGTGCACGATAACTGTTCTCTATCTCAAGTTTTGGGAGCCAAGCCTCCCTTATTTTAAGGAAGTTGTTGGTAGTTCCGTTTGTATAAGTAGATAGGCCTAGGGCCTTATTAGGTTGTTGGATTTTAGTTAAATTGTCGCAATTTTGTTGCAGCTTTGCTCTACTCAACTTCGAGCTTATCTTTGTTGATAGTTTTATGTAATCCTATTAGTTTTTGATAATGAAGATGAGATTGTTTCTGAGCTAGCAATGAGTTACCTTAGAGGGATGAAGCTCTTGGGTTAGGGACCAATCCAAGTAACCAAGAAGCTCTTGTTCTACATTTATATGCTTTGTTTCCCAAACCAAAACCTTTCGGCCCGATCTTTCATGATCCAGCCGTTGAAAAGTCGGATTCCAATCCTAGCAATACAAAATTATTGGAGATACTCTTTATCGCCTGGGGGCAGACTCTATTTTTCGACATTGTCTCATTCATGAGGAAGCCGAGAGGGTCTTAAATGACTGTCACTCTGGAGCATGTGGCGGTCATATGTATGGGTATGCCACTGCCCAAAAGATATTGTGCGCTAGCTATTTCTGGCCATCTTTGTTTAAATATTGTATTATTGCAGTCCGAAAATGCCACAATTGTCAAAATTTTGATCGAAAGATGCGCGCTCCACCTGCTCCTCTTCACCCTATAATTGTCGTTGGTCCTTTTGCCAAATGGCGTATCGATTATATTACATGTAACCCTCACACAGCCAGGGGGCATGAGTACATTATCCTCGCGGTAGATTATTTTACTAAGTGGGGCGAGGCGATGCCTACATTTGAGGCAGACGGCAAAACAGCTGCAATTTTCGTATTCAATCATATAATTGATAGGTTTGGTGTTCCACAAGCGATTATCACTGACCATGGGCGTCATTTTCGAAACGTTATGATGACAGAACTTACAGACCACCTCGACTTGCATCATGACAGTTCAACTCCTTATTATCCACAAGCTAATGGTCTGGTTGAAGCCATCAACAAAGTCCTAGTCATCATGATCCGACGGATCATTGGGATTCATCGGTCAAACTGGCATAACATGTTATTCTTAGCGTTGTGGGCATACCGAACCTCAGTCAAAAAATCAACAGGGTTCACTCTCCAACTAGTTTATGGTTTGGAAGCTGTTCTACCTATTGAATGCGAAATCCCGTCATTGCGAATGGCCATCGAATTACTTCCAGCTACTTTCGAAGAGGAAAGACGTTTATTATACTTAGCTCAGCTAGATGAGAATCGCCACGATGCTGCATTAGCGATCGAATCTCATGCCAAACGTATTAAGGCTCAGTATGATCGGAATGTAACCCCTCGAAAGTTTTCGGAAGGAGATTTAGTCCTCTTGTACGATCAAGCGAATGATAAATTGGGAGCTAGAAAATTCGTGCCTATGTGGCATGGTCCTTTTGTTGTCAAGCGAAAACTAGCGAAAGGGGCATATGAGTTGGTAGACTCTGACGGGGTCTCTTTAGGTAAACCCAAAAATGGTCTTTACCTGAAGAGATATTATGCTTAAATCGAGTGTGAAGGTTTATTAGTTAGGTTAGTTTTTCTTTTAGCTAGTGTTTTTTAGATTAAAGTGTGCTTAGCTTAGAGATTGAGTTTTCCGTCGTTATTCCTACTTATCTTGGTTTTACGTTTGATGTCACAGATGTCGACGCCTCTTCAAACATATATTGGTTACGCTGATGGTGCTTGTCGTAGTACATGAAATATTTCTTCCACAGCTTGGGTTATCTATTCGCCCTCTGACGAGTTAGTATCTATGCATGGGGTAATCCTCGGTCAAACAACGAACAACATTGCAGAATATAGTGCAGTGGTGGAGTTATTATCTGAATCTATTTCATTTGGGATTCAGAGTTTTATAGTGAGGTTGGATTCTGAACTCGTTGTATTACAGCTTAATAGAGTATATGCCATGAGAAATCCAGTTTTATTAAGATTATTTTTGAGAGTGCGTCTCTTGGAACGTGGATTTGATTACATTGAATATCAGCATATTCCAAGATCTTTAAATACATTAGCAGATGCAATTGCTTCTCAAGTGTTAAGTAGACATGTGCGATAATCATACAAGTAAATTTAAAAACATTCCATAACATATGTAACAAGACAAGCCAGTAATAACGATATCACATATATATAGGAGTGTGTCAAAAAATACATCATCTTCGATCATAGGTTGAAAAACACCTTATGATCGGCAAAAATGATAAGTACAAAAAACAAAATGTCACATGTGACTACATAAACGATCATCCCATTGCTGGTGATGATCTTGATACGAAACCACTACGCGAGCCACCTTATAAAGGAACCTCCTAAAAGGTCCTGGGACTCCAATCACATAGCACTGAAGCCGACGAGGAATGTCATCTATACTCGTCTCGGGAATATCCCCTGTCAGGCGCTCTAGGTGACTCTCCAACTCAACCAAGGTCTCTGCTGACTCGTCCTGTGGGGCTGGAGCTGGTGCAAGTGGTTGCCTTCTCTCGAAAGGCCGGAGAGCGGCTGGTTGCTGTGGACCCACATCTACATTTTAAAATTATTACTATCAGTTTTGAGACGATATAAAAAACAATAAAAATTAACATTAGGAAAATGTTGAAAATGATTACCTGAGTCATCCCACTACTCTCCTGGAGGAAGAGCCATGTCTGGGTCTCCACGGAATTCAATCCCAGTATATGGAAAGTCTTGAATAGAAAATACTTGATGTTCCAACCACTGGAAGAACTCAGGTTTGAACTGGATGACCTCCGTCCCCTCGTTAGGATGACGGGCCATGATTGCAACCCATCGCATCAGTCTAGGCTCTCGGGGATGCCCAGCTACAACTATGAGGTGCTATGGGATGAGGATAGGAATCCACTCCACGCCAAAGCTGACGACTATAGCACCATATCTAAAAGACTTTAGCCGTCTGTTCTTGGCCCTGGTCAATTTTTGGCCAAAAGAGCATCACACCAGTTGAAAACGGTGCCCTGAAGGCAATCGACTGCCATCCGCATCTGGTATCAGGTGGTAATGTTTAAAGCAGTAGCCCCGCAAAGTCGAGTAACAGTGAATGTAATTACTTTCAGTTCAGGAAGGGTTATGTATTTGATATCTATCCCTTCATCTCGAGACTGCCTGTTGTAGTACTCTAGTCGAAGGCTATCGACGGACTGGCCACCCGCCCTAGCCTCAAACAGGGTCAAGTCAATGCCTCTCTTAGGCAAACTTGTCAAAAAATATATGTCCGCCGGCCCAATCTCGAGCTGGTGGCCACCAATCAAGAAGCACTGGTCCTGGATGTTCCACCTTTCAACCATCCACTGCAAGAAGTCCACCTGAGCCCTCATTCCAGGAATGGCCCAGTATTTGTATAGTCCGCACGCTCTCAAAGCATCCAACGAAGGTTGATGATTCCATGCGGCTGCATCCACATCCTCGTGCTCGCGTTCTCTCCAATCCAGCATGATGTACTCCCTACATCAAGCCAAAAGACCAATTAGCATGCTAGAAAAGTTTTTCTTTGGTCCAATTTTGAGAATTTTTGGTTGAAAACCCTTCATCGAGGTACGCACCCTGCCTTTAGACACAGTGCGTGGGACCACACTTTGTCCAAATGGAAGGTGTGGACCCTGACCTTTTTCCCAATGGAGGAAAAGTCGCGGTCCGCAGGTTCGCAGTGGTGGACCTGCATACCCCGAGCGCGGGTTTTTCGCCCAAAAACCATCCTAAAAAAACAAATAAATGACTAAAATGAAAAACTAAACGGATGAAAAACAAGAGGAGGATGATGTGGATTACCTGGTGAAGACGGCGTCTGATTCCGACAGTTGGATTCTCCGCAATCCTCTCGGGAAGTTTTCAAAGCAAAAGCACTATTTCCTCACCCAAATCACAAATGGTAAAAATGAATTGTAAAAACCCCTTTTTATAAGTTTTTTGAGTAAATGAATTCCAAATTTGTTTACGTTTCACTTTAAAAAGGTATTATTACGACGTTTTTATCTCTTTTAAGCAGGTATGAGTAATGTTCATTTTTTTTTGCAAGATAACAGGATTATTCAGGCGAAATCGATCATTTTCAACCAGAGTCAACTTTTAAGCCCTTTTCTGACTCCTAAAACATGAAAATATTGCCGAGTTCTTCTTTTAAACTCATTAAAACGGAATTAAAAGATGGTCGATTTACAGCTCTTTTTCGACCGTAAAAACATAAAAAGATCGCCGGATTTTTGTCGTTTCAAATTCAATATTGGTTATAAAACGACGTGTCCTTGGTCGCTTTTTTACTTTTTCGATCAAAGGCACTAATAACGAAAAGTACTCCTTGGTCATAAAAGATCAAGCGGTTCTCTCAAGTATTATTTTATACTTTTTCATGCTTGGGAGACACAAATTTACGAAAAAGTCAAACCCTGGAGTCTTCTTTAGTTTTTTCACTCTCTAAAATGAAAAACGTCGAGTTTCTCCTATGCTGGACTCGTTAAAATTCGACAGTAAAGGACCTGTTCTATTAGAAACAAGAACAAACCACTCCTTCTTAGGGTTCGCATTTAAACTAAGTTGGACTCACCCGAAGGGTAAGCTTATAATCAAGCATATGTTATCCTCCTCAAGCTTGTAAGAAATAAAGAGGTACTTGCCAGAAATGGTGGGGGAAAAGAGAGAAAAGTGAGTTTGTTTGTCATACTTTATAACCACTCTTGAACATGACACTTTCATTCACCTGGGTTGGGAAATCCTTTACCTAACAGTTGATCGGACCATATTGAAAGTCTTCAGCCGGTTTCTGGGTATTAACTTTGGGTCAATTATCACCAAACCATATGTTGTGTCATTATGTGTTTAAGAGCTCAGTGCAAATAAGCCATTCATCTACAAAATGTCTATCATTCATATTGACCATCCCTAAGTCAGTCCTTGCAACTAAATTTCTTCAACTTGATCTATGATTTCGTGTCGTGAGCTTGCTTACGACGGATCGCTTTCTATCGACTTCGACTCATTATCTAGAAAGATGATATAGGAATCGTCAGTACCTTGAAATTTGCATGCCTCAATGGCAGGTTTCTCGCCTTTGACGACAATTTACATCATCGACTTTCGATGAAAGGATTCCGTGACATGTTCGACATCAACACATCTTATCACATTTCATGGATTGTGCTGAGTACTTTGAGAGCCATTGTCATTATTGGAGGTTTCTCTCACGCTTGTTAACAATTTACATCATTGACTGGTAATCAAGCGGTTTCTACCATGTTCGACTTCGACACATTCAATCACATGGATAGAATCGTACTGTTTCGGGACGTAGAAGTGAAGACCCTGGATCTAGTTTCCACCATCCAGGTTGCAAGGAATTTTGTATTCATTATATTATGGACTATTCATAAACAGATGGCTGCATCCATACTGTGTCCACATGTGTCTGTACTTATGATGTGTTACGAGATCATTCCTATATCAGAGCAGTAGTTAGTCTTCTAGTCAGTTTCAGTCTCTTAGACAGTTTTTATCTGAGTATGGGAATGCCTACCTCAGCGATGATATGATCTTATATATATATTTTGCATTGAATGTTTTTACAGGTTCCAACTAGACTTTCCGCAAGATGATCCTTGAAATGATAAAGCACTTCACTCCTCCTATATGATAAATGAAAAATCCTCATATACTACAAACTTCGCACTTTAGGGGGCAATCTGTTACACAAAAATATCGTCACCCTGATTATTTGCAGTCGGTGTAGGCCTATCATCACCTATACCAGCTTCCTAAGGAAGTCTTAAACCTCAGCTCTTCAAAAAAAGCTTGAGAAAGGAGAGAAAGACATAAAAAAAGCAATGTAACTCTGGTTCTGCACTTTCTCTTACTTTTGCCTACGGGCCCGCACCTTTTGTTCAAGGTATCTGCATACTTATACGCTCTGTATGTAAAGGGTAAGGTACGTACCCCTGTAAAAGTCAAAAGGCGCAATCTTTATCTTAAAAAACGCTTCTTGGGTTAATTCTAGAGGTTGCTAGAAGCATTTGTTACGTGGATTGTTCACTCCAAGTGCTTCATGCATCCCATCATAGGAGGAACTAATCCCTTGTTGAGAGGAGCTATCCCTTTGAAGGAGGACTCTATCCCTTTGAAGGAGGAGCTGGTAACTGATCTCCATTGCACTATAAATTGAAGCATTGGGTCAGTGGCCAGGGAGGTTAGAAGCTGAACTTTTGAGGGTAAATGCTAGTGAAATCAAGACTTCCTATTTGAGCTTAAGAGGAGAGATCACATACCTTTTTGGCCCCATTAGGGAGTGAGTGAAGCTTGTCAAAGTAGAGGAGACTTCTTGTTGGACCCTGGAAGGAGCTTGTACAGCATCAAGGCAAAGGTTGTAAGGTTCTTTTCTTTTGAATTAATACAATCAAGCTCATTTTTCTCAACAAGTATCTTATGCTATTTGTTTCATGGACTCCTTGACTTTCATGTTAAATATGTTTTATAATATTGTATATTCAGATGCTATTTAATTGTTTGCCTTGTTGGTGCTTGCAGGTTTGCGACGAAGGAACTTACTTGGATCAAAGGAGCGAAGGCATCTCCGAACTTGCGTTGGACATGAGGTAGGCCCTTAAACACATTCGTTTTCCATTATTTATAAAGCGCATTTAGAGAAAGATAGTGTCTAGTTGGTTTGTTTGTCATTAGGTCTTCATTAGATTCTAGGAAGGTCTGTCTTGTCCGCAAGATCGACTGATTCCGCGTGACAAAATGGCGACTCTGCTGGGGACTTGATTGTTTTCCTAATTTTTCTTTGACTTGAGAAACTTTCCTTTTGGTTTCTGTTTTTGGCTTGTTGTGTGTAGCTTTGGGTAGACTTAGTTGATTTAGCTTTGTTTTTTCTTTTTCATTACTTTAGTTTAAGTCCGCAGCCTGTGCTTATATCACAGTGTGTACTTGTACGCGCTTTGTTTTTGTGCGCAGAGTGTACCCGCACCTGGGTGAGCTCTGCACCTGTGTACCCTGCTAAATTTTTGAAAATTTTGGCTTTTGATTTTTTGGTTAATTTTATTTTGTTTTTCTAGTAATTGTCCTCTGGCCATACTGGCATGTGACTAGTTGAAATCTTTCCTTGGTTTGTTTCATTAGCATTAGGGTTTTAGGTGAAATTCCTAGAAGTTTTGCTTGTTGGGTTTGTTTTTTGATTTGGTTGTGTAGTGGCTCTGAGCTTAGAGGCTGTAGGGACTTCAGATCACCTTAGTGTTGACCCAGTCTTCTTGAGAGTCTGACCATGTTTGAAATCTCCCCTTGTTGAGAAATCCTCTTTGATATTTCTTTTTACAAAACTTCGATAGACTTGTGGTTGAAAGTTTGGATTTTCATTTTTAAAAAAAGGAATGCAAAATTGGTTGTTCTTGACTTATTTGTGATTCTGAACAAATTAGTCCTTGGTTTGCTTGTGACCAAGTAAAACATCCTCAAAAACACTTTTGTGAGATTTTTACTTCAAATAGGGTTTTGTTAGTTTATAGTTCTTAAGTTTGCTTCATTAAATAGTTTTCTCAAAGATTGCTTTAGTTATAGTTTTTAGTGTTTGTTAAAAGAAAATGAAAGGTCTCTTTTGAAAAAGCTTGTTCTTAGTAGCATTTGAGTTTTGGAATGAAAAGAGAACTTCTTGTGAAAATAATTAGTTGTCTCGTTTTTGAGTGCATTGAAGCGAATACTCTTCTTTTGATTTTATCGTTAAAGAAAGATTTGTGTTTTAAGTTTTTGCATCCTCCAACTCTTTCTTCACTAGAACTTCATTGAAGAGAAAAGATTAGTTAGTCATCTTAAGTGCATTTTTATAGTGATTTTGTGTCGAGTCTTTGCACCATAAGTTTCATCTCCATCACCTTTTGACTTAATCAAAAACCACTAAAAATCACGCTTAATATAAAATCAATCTAGAAAATTTTATGTTTCTAGGGCTCTGATACACCAATATAGCTTAGGCTACTATCTTGGAGTAGGGAGTAATTAACTCTCCAAGATAAGTAAAGCAAACAAGTAGCTTTATCTTGCAGTAGGAGAAATCCAATTGTTTCATTTATACTCTGGGAAAGCTCCTCTTAAAGGAGAAGTACAAGATCGTGTCTGAACCAGTGTGGGAATCAATCCTTCCTCATTGGGAAAGACGCCAGATATTCACGTATTACAAATGATAAACCTCAGATTATTGTCGAGGAGCCTGGGGTCACTTGTTGGTAAACCTCGGTTTGTTTCGAGGAGCCTTCAAGGGGATTGAGCTTGCTACTCTGCCCTTGCATGTGTATCGGATCGTAGACTGTTCCCCCAGGGTATTATGTTTCTGTAGTAACCTTAGTTCATTATTCTCATAGTATTCTTCTAAGTTGACGGCATGATAGATCCACGTAGACTTGAGCAGACCTGCCTAGACCACTTGGATTTTTCGGGGGGTTCTCTTACTCGAATGGTGTAAAGTGGCAGAAGCTATGGCCAGTATGTTCATTAGTAGTCGGAGGAACTGTTCCAACTGCTATTTCTGTATCGAACTCTGCGACGTTGGATTTTATCACCACTAGTGTTTTCGGTCCCCGGAAAGTTACTGTTTGTGTGTTGTTGATCTCTTAGATTCTTTGGCTGTGCCTTTCAAATTATTTTTGGTCTTAGAGACTTTAGGTGATTTTCATTGAATTTTACTTTGTTTTCTGGTGTGAAGTACGTTAAAATTTTTAGTGTGGCTGACATTACCGGACATTCCCGTAGATTCGGGGTGAATCCCCTGGTTGTTAATGTGGCTAAGTTTACTGAGGACATTCTCATAGACTTCGGGGTCAACCTCCTGAAGAAATACCAAGCTACATTGAAGGCTTGAGAGTTCTCGTATCTCCCAGTAGCAGTAGAAATCAATCACCTGAAGAAGGAGAACCTTCTTTGGTAGAATATTCTGATTCTCAACCCGTTGTAATTTCAGAGGTTACTGGTAGCATTGCGTCTACTAGTGATAAAGGTGAAGAACTTGACGTGTCTGAACCCGAATCTGAAGTTTCTCCAACTTCCGTATCATAGTTTGTTTCTCTGACTCCTAGTGATCCTAGTTCTCCTAGGGTAGAAACCGTAATTACCCAAGATCTTCCCGCTGGACTCATAGTGATCGAAGAACTTGCTATTGCGGATATCGAAGAAAGCTTCCCTTTTCCTGATAATCGACCTATTTTAGAGTTTAGGGAGCGTGAATTGATTTTTTATAGTCCGCCTAGGAGTACTGATTGGTACCGTTCATTGACCAATCTTTTAGAAAATCCAGGACTCAATTTTAGACCGCCTCACATTTTTTATCACCCTTCACCTAGAGGTCATTTTCCTGCATTGAATATGTCTAGTCCGTCATCCATGTATTCCCAATCTCCGGAAGCCTATTTATACGACGGTCCTTCTGTTCCTGCTGGGTATCAGTCCATTTCTAGTACTTTTTCAGGAACGTCTCCTCGTCCTATGGAACAAAAGTTGTTAACTGGAAGTGGTGGTCCTAAACAGTTGAGTGCAGAAGAAATTCTGATGATGTCAGGTCAAGCTCAAGGCAGTCAGTTACCGCCTGGGGGGCAACCTCAAGGTACTCAATATGCACCTGGTGGGCAACCTCAAGGTACTCAATATGCGCCTGGGGGGCAACCTCAAGGTACTCAATATCTGCTTGGGGGGCAACCTCAAGGTACTCAATTTGCGCCTGGGGGCCAACCTCAAGGACAGTACATACTTACGGGACAGTACATTCCTCAAGGTCAACCCCAGACCCAATACGTACCCCAAGGTCAACCTCAACACCAGTACGTACCCCAAGGTCAACCTCAATATCAGTATGCACCCCAAAATCAATATCCTTACGTACCTCAAGGTCAACCCCAGTATCAGTATGTGCCTCAGGGTTATCAACCCCAATGTCAATATCAACATCAAGGTTACCAACCGCCTTCTGGTCAACCGTATTATCAATCTTACCCTCAACTCAGTTATGGTCCTCAGTATCCCCAAGGTCAATACCGCAGAATGAATTTGGTGTTGGATCCATCTCAAAATCAACAGGTTTTGCAACTGAATGTGCCGTCGTCATCCCAACCTGGACAGGCCGCTGGTCCATCTCAGCAACCCGTCCAGTCTACGGCTCAAACTTCTGCATCTTCTGTAGTTTCTTAGGCTGGGCCTAGTACGGCTCGTACTCCGCCTCAAACGTCTGCTGTAACTACTGCAACATCTTCTCCATCTACCCCACCTTCTTCTGGAGTATCAGCAGTTCCGGTTTCTACTGTTCCTGCATCTGCTCCTCAGACCTCTTTACCTCAGTCTGGACCTACGGTCCAGACTTCGGTCAAGATGCCTGTAGGAAGTATGGTTGTTACTTCTCAACCTCAATTTTTTCAACCTCTGTACCAAGGACAGTACCAACCTCAATATGGTCCTTCTCCGCAGCAACCAACCTATCAGTATCAACCGTACCCTGGGTATACATATCAACAACCTTTGCAACCCCAGTATGGTCCGTTAATCCTGGTTTTCCAGGAGGTCAGAATATCCCGAATGCGATTCCCATTCCGAGTTATCCTGGATATCCTCCTCCTGGGGCTGGTTTGAAGAACCCAAGTTTCCGAGACCCTAATCGTCAGTTACCATTCATTGCAACTTTGGATTTACCTGACTTGATGCGGCTTACGAACGATCCAATCAATTATCTTCCGTATTGGCTGCCAATGCCGCATAAGTTGCCCAGTGACATTCCAAAGTTCGAAGGTAAACCTGGAGAGGATCCGTCTAAT